>HF970629.1:6675-20612 GCA_000604205.2 Neurospora africana FGSC 1740
CAACTGCCCCGGGAGGAACTCGGCCTCGGGGCCCGGGACCTTGTGGGCCGGGGCCTTGTGGTACAGAAGGACCGTTGGGTGAGTTGGGCCGGATCCCGAAAGCGCTCATGGGCCGGTCGGCATGTGGACCACCGGAGCTCAATGACGGGCGAATGCCCGGGTTAAAATGAGGTGCTAGGGGTTTCGCAGACAGATAGTTCTGCTGCATATGTGGAGGAGGAGACGGGTGATGCATGTCGTCTTCCGGATACGGGGCGGTGTTGGTACGCGCTCTGAGCGGCGGAGGCCTAGTATCCTCGGGATACGGTGCCGTGGACTTGGACCGCAAGGTCAGGTTCAGGTTCGGGTTCGAATCAAAATTGACCGTAAAGGCAGGCGGTCTGTTAGGGTTTCGTGCAGGATCCGGAAAGTCAACCTGATCATGAGCGATTGCCGGTCCCTGAGACGCTTTGACAGGAACTGGAGGCACATTGTCGCCGGGATCACCCTCACTCAGGGTAGGCAACACTTCCGTGGGCCTTGCGAACCGCTCAGGGCGCTTGCCGCGCTGCGAGCCGTGCTGAGACTTGATACGCGTAAGTGTGGTTGTTTCGTGGTCCTGCTTCGTCAGTGTCTTGGACTGGCTCAGTGAATCCAATCTGCTCATGGCATCCTTGTTTCCATGCTCCGCCGCCTTTTCGTACCACTTTCGTGCCTCGACGACATTCTTTTGAACATGAATACCTATTTCATGATAGTATCCCATGGCAAACTCGCCTGTCGCTAAGCCGGCGTTGGCTGCATCCAGAGCGTACTTGTATGCGAGTGCCTCATTTTTGGAAAAGGCACCCTCGAAGCCGAACAAAAACCACCTGCTAACACCCAACGCGGCTTCGCTTTGTCCCTGGCGGGCAGCAAGGCCGTAGTAATGAAGGGAGTAGGTTGGATTGAAGTCGCACCCAAGCTGACTGAGCTCATACGCCTGACCCATCTTTAGCTGCGCCTTGGGGAAGCCGAGGTACGCCGCCTTCTCGATATACTGACGAGCGACGACCAAATCGAACGGGAGAATGTCTTCGGGAATGGTAATGTCGGGAAGCTCTCGGGAAAGAAGCAAGCCGTACACATAAGCGCCCTGCGGAGAGTCCTCATCGGCCGTATCGGCTGCAAGCTGGATCATTTCGAGGCCCTGGAGAATATCCTTGTGAAAGCCGTGCTGGCCCATGAGGTGTATCATGCCTAATCGGTAGTTGGAGGCGGTATCATTCATCCTCACGCCGGCCTCGTAGTGCTTGATGGCATTCGGGATGTCGTTGGAGTTTTCGTAGAGCATGCCCATGCGGTATTCGGCCCTACCGTATCCGTTCTCTGCCGCCCTCTTGTAGTGGGCGTAGGCCTCCCGCTTGTTTTCGCGATATCCAAACTTGCCGAACTCTAGCCATTTTCCCTTCATAAAGGTCGCCTCGGGATGATCTTGGCTTGCCAGGTACTCGATGATGTTGAGAGCGTCGACGCGCAATTCGTGCTCTGTCGTAGGAGTCGACGGCCGTTCCCTTCCCTTCCCATCGCGCTTCCAGTCCCTGGCGGCGGCCTCTTGGGCTATGTCGACCCAAATTAACGAGTCGCGCGCCCATGTCACCTGCATCGAGACATTGTTGGAGTGGAGGACCAGGGTGCGGGCCTGGTAGAGGATCTCTTCCTTCTCCTCATCGCTCGGAGGGATGTTCTCGCCCTTGACCTTGGGGAAAGGGGAGAACGAGGGCGCGTCCATGGCTGTCGACCGGGCGGCGGTGCTTCGTTGGAAAGGCTTGAACCTGTTTGTTGCCCACCAAGGTTGGGCAAGCTGTCAGCAGCAGGTCCCCTTGCATTTATATACTGCGGTATACAGCGCATCGACATGTGCCATATGCGCATAAAAGCCCCACCCGGAGGGATCCTGGAACTCTGCTGGAAGCCAGCGTACCGATATGGAACCCTCCCGTGGGCGAGTCGGTCGGTGGGAATCAGGGCCGAGCACTTACGTCTTTGCGTCTTGTTGTTGGTCCTTGTGCTTCGCACTACCGATGGCGCTGTTGTTCTTTTGAGGATCGACTTCACGGGCTTCGAGTTCCATGCGTTGGATGTCCTCTTGCATGTTTTGAGGCACCTCTGGCATTACCCTGTAGAAAGACATCGGAACATGTCCGTCAGCCTCTCAGCGCTCGCCGTTCAGCGGCTCAGCCCTTTTCCACTTGCTGGCGGAGCCTTGTAGCAGATCCGTCATTTCGCAAGGCATGCAACTCCGGGTTTTGCGCCGCGCGTCTAATATTACTTAATCGGACCCGACGGCGCAAAACAGAGTTGATAATTTGTGGTCAAATTGGGGCACTTGTAGGGCGAGAAACATGCTTACCGTTGCGGGGCTGGGGCGACAACTTCGGGCATGAAATAGTCATCATAACCTCCAGGGACAAACGTTGCGCCCAAGGTTGGCATATCGGGGGAGTCGCTTGCTGTAAATAGGGCCAGGGGCAACAGTGGTGACAATGGTTCCGATGGCTTGGCCGCGCCTGTATAAGTTCCCGAAAACGTAGGTATCTATTAGCACATATGTCCGGTCTGACGACTAAACGGTAAATCCCGTCCAAAAGCATACAGTAGTAGTGCAGTGGGTGCAAGCTTCCCGTCGTCGTTGCGATGGCCGCAAAGAGAGAAAGGGAGAGAGGGGTTGCGGGGACGTTTGCAGGGGAACCTCAGCAAGTCAGGAGGGGTGCCAAGCTGAACAAGCTTTCTTACACTGGAGGTAGACGTGGGCTCGTGGGATGCTGGGATTGTAGTGTAGTGGTCTCGGTGTCTTTGATGATGTCGATGGTTGCGATGACAGAAAAAAAGTCAAGGAAAGACGAGAACGGATATACGAAAAGCAAGCAAGTGGAAGTCAAAAGTCTCTTCTGTCCAAGGGAGCGCCCGTGATCTCACGACAGCTCGGCACAGCCAGGCAGTGCGACCCGCACAGAGCTATTTGTTACCAGATAATATAATGGAATAGAACCGAGCAAGGTAAGGTAGGGCACCCATAACTTCAACAAGCAAGGGTGAAGGAAGGTCTTGAAGAGCTTGCTTGGCTCACACCCCTTGGGACAATATGCCGTGCTCGATCGGTGATGGTGTGTGTGTGAATGTATGCCAAATCCGGGTCTCGCACGGGATGCGACCAGCGTCCAATTTCCATGGCTCAGCGGACCAGCCCGAATCCAGCGGCAACAGTGTGGCTTGGTGTCTGACCCTATTTTTGAATCGCCTCCTCCTAGTGTTTCGAGAGTGAAGATGGCAGTGATGGTCGCAGATCTTGAACTCCTTCATATCCCCCCACTGCCTTGCCTGGTTTGCTCGCAACTGAAGAAGAGCCTCAACTCCTCAACTCTGGAGCGAGGTGTATACTGTACTAGATGTACATACGGCCATAGAGTGACTCCACCCTGCTGTGCCTCTGTCGATGAGTTCATGTTCGACGCTTTTGGCCCCTGACTGGTCAAGTTCGAATATTCGGTGCAGGTGAGACATCCACAATCCACTTAGGACCCATGGGCCAAGGAAGTGAATGGATTAGACATGATGCAAACAAGAATAGCGCTCCAAGTCGAGTACCTACATACCGTTTGAGCGAGAGGCTTTGACATTAGCCTCCTGGAGGTTTGAAGTCCGTTTCGTCCGGGACGTCATCGTGATCGTTGACCTCTGCGTTTTAAACGCCATATGACATCTATATGGTTCTATGTGGCCTGCTTTGCTGATGTAGGGCGGCTTGCATAGACACTGCTGATGCTAGGTAGTTCTGACAGACGGCAATATCTACGCGTTGCAGTAGACTGGAAGCAACAAAGAAGTAAGGCCTGGAAGGAGGAGCGAATAAAGATATCGAGGGTGTAGGTCTCGTAGTAGGAGGTCATGTCCAGGGATGACATTCTGGAACATTAGTCGAGGGGGTGTTCGCCATGTTTTTGATCATGGAAGTTAAACAAGTCAAGTTCACCAGAAGAAATTTCCAACTCTCTTATTTCGGGCAAGTGCGCATATTGTGAACCGCATCAGGTAAACCTACCTGTAGGTACCATTAGGTTGGATTACATGTCACAAACTCCATGTGCGGAAGGCGTAACATGACCCCATCAAGTGTAACTCGTTCGTGCCTTATGTGTGAAGGAGTATAAATTGGCCATCAAGGTACAGCGACGGGAACAATACGCTATCGATAAGCTATTGCACCGACTGCCACCGAGAAGGAATAAACCGTGCACGAACCAGCTGCTCCAATTGCCTGCAGCTGGCGGGGCCGTGGAGCTTCAACCCGCTGCAGCGCAGCTCCCACTTGCCAAAACGTCACCCCGTCAGCCTGCCGCGGTGACGCCCAAGACAGCATCCAAACCGTCAGCCTCGACACCAACTACGTACCTACATCCCATCGCCTCGTTTCCCAACAACAAGCCAAAACTACCACCAATTCCCCGACGACAAACCATACAACATCGCCGGTCTAATACCACAACAATATCCACTCGGCATCAGCATCCAAATACGCGACGCATTCACTCAACCATCACATCCATTTGCCGCCCACGATAGCTTCAATCACCACCTAGAAGCTCGAAACAACAAGCGAACTTCGACTTGCCGTACCCCCAGATCACCACCACACCACCACAACCAGACCATAACCGCCCAAAATGGCAGAACGACAACTTACCCAAATCCTCACCCAACTCCAGACCTCGGCCTCCTCCCTCTCCTACACCGACTCCTCCGCCCTGCTCTCCAAAGCCAAGCTCCTGCTCCTCCAGCTCAACGCGCTGACCCCGACCGCGCCCGGCTCCGCCTCCAACCCCTCCCTCTTCTCGCTCGCCCGCCAAGTCTACGAGCAAGGCGCCTTGGCCTCGATCCGCGCCAAGAACCCCGACGCCTTCTTGCGCTACGTCAGCCAGCTTCAAGGGTTCTACGAGCTCGAGGGTACTGTCGGTACTGGTGCTGCTGGCGGTAGGATTCCCGGTGCGGACGCCAACAGGGAGGAGAAGAACAAGGTCACGGGCTTGTATTTGCTCTTGTTGTTGACGCAGGGACAGTATGCCGAGTTCCATAGTGAACTGGAGGCGCTGAGCACGAGGCTGGGTGGCGCGACGCGCGAGCTGGAGGCGGATAGATATCTCGGGTATCCGATTAAGCTGGAGAGGTGGCTGATGGAGGGGAGCTATGATCGGGTGTGGAAGGCGATGAAGAAAGGGGAGGTTCCTTGTGAGGAATATGGAGTTTTTTCTGAGGTTAGAGGTTTTCTTTTCTTGCGTCTTGCTTTGCCTTTCTCTCTTCCCTCCCCTCCCGTTCCCCATCAACCACATCATTCGTCATTATCAACACTATTGATCACTAACCACACCACCTCAAACCCTACAGATCCTCACCTTCCAAATCCGCTCCGAAATCGCCTCCTCCTCCGAGCGCGCCTACCCCTCCCTGCCCATCTCCTCCACCAAGTCGCTCCTCTTCCTCGAGTCCGAGGGCGAGGTGGTCGAGTTCGCCCGCTCCCGCGGCTGGGTCCTCAAGGACGGCCACATCTACTTCCCGTCTGCTGAGCCGGCGGCGGAGGACGCCGGTGCCGAGCAGGAGAAGCCGTTCAGCCGGTTGATCATTGAGAATACGCTGGGCTATGCTAGGGAGTTGGAGACAATCGTCTAAGCAATGGGAAAACAACAAGGTGGGCTGGCTGGCTGGCTGGCTGGTGTGGGTTGGTTGGGTGGTTTATGCAAGCGTTTTAAACGATGGTCCTTAGAGAGCTAGCTACATAGGCAGAACAGAGGTCACGTACAGATACACTACTTACCGTTGTGTTCCGTGTCTCGCCATGTATATGTATACATAGATATGATGAATGATATCAAGGCTTGCGTCTGGCATGGTATTATCTACTCGGCAGTTCATGCGACCACGACTTTCAATTTCGGATTATGGCAAGCGAACATACTTGATAGCAAGCAGTAATCGTTATGCAACACGCGCGTCCAAAACAGTTTTTGTCTTCCCTTTTCTCTTCTCCCCGATTCCTCCCGCAGAAGAAAGCAAGAAACATGATCATTATACCTACTTTAACTGTACTTTAACTACTACTATGACTTTCATCAAAACCTCCCGATAGTGCAGCACCCACTGCAAACACACCCCTTTTTAAGCAAACAGCTTCAGGCCACTACCGTGCTTTCCAACCTCGCAAACCTCGCAGACCGTGCACACCGTGCCCTTGTACTTGGTGTGGTACTTGGCTCCGTCAAACGCGCACTCCTCGTAAGGAGTACCGCTGTAGATGGGCGTGAAGCTGGCAGCGCAGATCTCGAACTCGGCGAACTGATCGAACTCGATCTCCACGGCGTCGTGAGGGTTGCGCTCGCATTGCGCCTTAGTTCTCTTGGCCTGTTATTTTTGGAATATGTCAGCGTCTCTACCAAAAACAAAAGGGTGGGGTTATGTAGGTTATCGCATACGCTCTCAGTGATCTTGGTGGCTCCTCCGTTGGCCAATATCCTGTTGGCGAAGCTAAGGGCAGAGCTGTAGTTCTTGCTCCGCACAGCCAGGTTCATTGCGTTGAGCAAGGCAAGCTGGCGATGGGGAACCTCGATCTTGGGAATGGTGAAGTAGGCCGACAGCTCCAAGCTCCGCTTCTGGAGCGCGGGATCGTTGTTAACCTGGTCCGGAGAACCAAGTTGCCTGCGGGCCAGCTCGATAGACATGGCAACCGAGTACTCGCAGGCCGAAGCGATCAGCTTCTTGGCCTCGGCCACCTCGCCATCACTGCCTACTGCGTTTACAAGGACGGAGTGCAGAATACCCTTGAAGATCTTCACGCCATCCTCGAGCTTGTTGGCCCTCATCGCATCGTAACCGCGCTGCAGGTCATTGGAAGCAAGGTACTCGAGGTCCCTGGGGATTATAGGAAGGACCTTCCTGAGATCCGTCTCCTCGGGGTTTCTACGGACGTAGTTGACGAGAGGGTCCAGACCAGCCGCGGCAGGGAGATAAGTCTTGGATGCCTGATAGACCTCCATGAAGCGAGGCTTGAGCGGAGCGAAGTTGACAGCGCCAACCTGGCGGTTGAGCAGCTGCATTGCCGACTCAAAGGAACCACCAGCGACGTGATCAACTGCAAGCGGTGAATTTCGGGACCACAGATCCGCTTCACTGCTTCCAGCACCGCCGGCATCTGCGCTCTCCACGTTGACGAAGCCCTCCTCGACTTCCGGAACAATGTCATCGCCCATGTCCCAGCCCGCAGCATCCTCGTCCTCATCACCTTCAACAAGAGCACCGGCCTTCTTGGTCGCAGGCTCATCGGCACCACCCTCTTCAACACCGAAACCGTTGGGAGCGGCAGAGGGCTGGTCTTCCAGAGACAACCCCTCAACCTCGCCAAGCAGGGCCTTTTCGAAGAAGGACTGCGAGGCCGCCTTTGTTGGCCAGTTAGCTTTGTATGTGGGGACCACGGGCTTGGGCGGTGTTAGGGGTTCACCCAGGGTGGGCATCGAGAGCTGGTCTTCTGTGAGGCCAGTAGCCTCCAGAATTTCCTGGCACTCTTCCTCGAGCCCGTGAGACTTGGCGGTCATGTAGGCCAGGGGGTACAGATCGATTTCCTTGAACATCTGAATTCGGTCCTGGACCTCTCCCAAATAAAGGGCGTTCTGGAATCTCGAAGTGAAGTCACCACGGTGCTCAGCAATCTTGGCCATCCTCGAGAGCTTGTCATGGTCGCCGGTTGTGAGGTAGAGGAACGAAAGCTTGTCAAAGTGCTTGAGCTTCTGGTAGCACATCTCCACGATCTGATGGTTGCCATGGGCGAGAGCCTCCTGGCTAAGTCTCGTCCAGAGCTTGGGCTTGTCCAGTTCCTTAGCCATCTCAACAGCGACGTCGAGATTACCGCACTCAATGGCAAGCTCGAACCTGGTAGTAGGATCCTGGACGAACTGGAGCGCAATCTCAGGATAGCCCTTCTTCTGGAGGTAGGCAATGATTGACTGGCCAACCAAGCTCGAGTTCTGGATGATGTGTAGCATTTCCTCGTAGTTACGCTTGACAAGCGCAAGCTTGAAGCGGTACTCGGTGGGGTCAATCTGCAAAATCTTGGGCTTCGCGGCACGATCAAGGCAGTACACGTTCCTGCCCTTGACACGGGTGAGGTAAACAGTCTGGTCGAGGGTGCAAACGATGCCGTTATCGCCATTGAGAAGCGTGTACTTGACGTGGTTGAGAGTCGAGTAGAGCAGGACACCGGCGTCATCCCACGCAGCACTCTTGAGACGAATGGTCTCATGCAGAGTGCTAACCTGCTCCAGGGTCTTGGTCACAATTGTCACATTGTGCTTGCTAAGCAGAGCGGCGTAAAGACCATCGTTAGACCAGACGACGTATTTGACGCCAGTTACAGCCAGCTCGGCAGTGCTCTTCCTCTGCTGGATGTCGTAAAGGTGAACAGCGGTCGGAGTAATGATAAGGAGGTTGCCGGTGCCGCCGAAGTAGACATCGGTAGTGCCAACAGGGGGCTTGAACGATCTCGTGGTGTTGTTGGTCAAGTCCTTGATATCGACGGTCTGGGTGGAAGTGTTGAGAACAGCGAAGCGGTTGCGAGCCACAAACACAGCCGAGTTGCCCTGGCCCCGCTTGGATTCTGTGGGTTCGATAGCTCCAGAGCCATCACGAGGAAGGGTGATCAACTCGTACGACCCACCATCCGCCGGGGAGGTGACCAAGATGGACCTCTCAGCAGGGTTGTAGGAGAGTGTCCTGGGGGGCACCCAAGGGCTTCCGAGCTTCTTGAGCGACAAAAGTGTGGGCGACTCGACATTCTTCTGAAAGTCGTACATCTTGACGTGCTTCTCCTTGGTAATGTAGAAGATGTTGTTCTGATAAACGGCAGAAGCAGGCCTCTCGCGCTCGAGCTTGAACACCATAACACCATTGTCGTGACCAGCAGCGAACAAGTTGATTTCCGGATGAGCGGCGATGACCCAGATCCTATCGTTCTCCCGCTTGAAGGTGTTGACTACGGTACGCTTGTTAAGATCCCATACTCGAATCGTCTTGTCCTCGCCAGCCGAAAGGATAAGGTCCTGGTGGGGGTGGAAAAGACAGCCGCTGGCGTTCTGGAAATGGCCACGGCAGGTATCGACTTCCCACTATGGTTGGTTGGTTCAGTCAGCTGGTTGGTATCAGATGCACAAATCCCGAAAACACGTACAGCCTTGGTCTCGCTCATGCGCCACAGCTTGATAAGACGGTCGTCACCGGCGGACACAATCAAGGGCATAGTGGGATGGAAGGCAACCCAGTTTACACCGCGGTCGTGGCCCTCGAGAACGAACTTGACAACGGCGTCGGTGTTGCCGAACATATCGGTCTGGTTGGCATTGGCGCGAGCAACTTGGTCCTCGAAGGACATGGACGTGGGCGCGGAGTGCTTCTTGCGCAGGCCGGAGACTGTGATAAAGCAATATGGTCAGCCATCCGTGTATTCCCGCAGATATCCATCCCCTCTTCCCAGCCAAGGCACCACGTACTATCCCAAACGCGAACGGTCTGATCGAGAGAGGCGGAAACGATGAGGTCCTCCTTGGGATGGAACTGGGCGCACATGACATAGTGGTTGTGGCCCGTCATGGTGCAGAGCAGAGAACGGTTCTGCCAGTTCCATATCCGGATCGTCTGGTCGTCACTAGCACTGACAATCCAAGGGAGCTCGTGGTGGAAGAAGACGGTGCGGATGTAGTCCAAGTGGCCGTTGAGTGTAAAGAGGCAGCGCCGAGTCTGGAGGGACCAGACCTTGATTTTGTAGTCGTCACCGCCAGATACGAAGAGAGGCTGTAACAGATGTGTAAGCTATTTGTCGATATCTCGGGCCGGCGCATAGAGAGAACAGGGAGCTCACCTGTGTCTTGTGGAAGTCGACACCTCTGACGGGGCCATCGTGTTCTTCGAATCGGTCAATCAGGGTACCCATGCGGTAGTCCCATAGCTGAATGGTGGAGGAGTGGAGGGAGACGAGAATCCATGGTCTGGAGGCAAGGCCATGTTAGTTTCGCATGAGACGTGTAGACCCAAGTGGCGGGGGAGCTTCTGCTCTTTCGGGGACGGAGAGGCTGACCGTTTAGGGTGGAAGGCGATGCCCTTTGCTCGCGACGACTTGGACTCGAACTGCGCACAGGGGTAAGATATTAGACAAGCTCGAGCTGGAGGCGTATGGAGAGTGGACGACGACGACGTACTTTGGTGAGCATTCCCGAGGAGGCCTGCATCTTGCCAGTGGCTTTAAGGGGAGCACAGCCTAAGCTCCCGGCATCAACGTGGGAAAGGTGGATTAAGTATTTAAATGGAAGACGGGAGGAATTAGGACGCGATCAGCCGAGACGCCGTGAAATCGCAAAATACTAGATGGGAATTGCCGTTCGGGGAGGGGGAAGGAGGGGTGGCGGCGTGGTTGTTTGGGCGTGGGACGGAGGGATTGGGAATGGAGCCAAGTGGAAAGTGTCGAGGTAAGAGGAGTACAAGTGCTCCGTGTCGTTCACGATGCCACTCACTCATCAATGGAGCTGGTGCTGGAGACGGGTCTCAGGCGGCGGCTTCAATTCACTTAGTTCCACTTGATACCTTGGTAGTGTAGTGTAGGGAAGCGTGGCATCTCACACACCTCACCTCATTCAGTGCGGACGGGCGCTGCAGCTGCCACTCGCACAGCACCTGTCCACTGCATGCCAGGCCTTGCAGACACGACTTGGCGTGGCCTCAGCAATCAATTCGTGCACCGCCACGTTATAACCACACAGGATCCGCAATTCAGGGGCTACGGCACGCGTAAGCCTCATTTAAGGGGCTCAGGTCAAGGGTCGCACCAGCCACAACCCATGTGTGAGTGAACCTTGGCGGCCACCTGTACAGCTTCCCTCAAGACGCTATACCGAACTGGGCGAGCTACAACAGCCAGCCGGAGCGAGGTGTTCACACAACCTCAGCACCAACTTCAAGTTGTGAAGCTATCCCCAATTTCACCACTCAATATACCTGGTAACTTTGCAGGTTACCGAGGTCGTTATTTTGTTTGAACCATTTTGAGTAAACCGGTTGACGTCTTGTCCCATTTTGTTCCGCTCTCTCTCTACAACACCAACATCAAATTCGAGCTGTGTGCCGTTTGACGTTGGTGACCTCCAACGTGGCACCTTTTCTCGTCCCACCCATGATTGAGGTTTGAAACAGGCAGCCCTCTGATCTCACCTCCTCACCATAAACCTGCTGCCTGGTCCGGACAACCATGATCCGCCTCTCCCAGCTGCCGTGGGGTCTCGCGGCAGCCATTGTCACAGCGACATGGCTTCCCTCACACCACGTTGCAGCTTCTCCCTCTGTAGACGTCGCACTCAAGGCCGCATTCCCTTCGCCTCCGTATCTGGTAGAGCTCCTGTAAGTTCCCCTGACGGTCCCCATTCACCCGTACTGGACAAGTCTCACATCCGAATCCAGCGAAACAGCGGCTTCCGAGAATGCTACTGCCTATTTTCCACTGCTGGACCGCATTGCCAAGGGGGATTTTGCCCAGGCCAAGTCCGACAGAGAGCTCTATCAAAAGTTCCTCCAGGTTCTTCAAGAAGATGGACATGTGAACCCCGAGGCGCTGTCGACCTTCAAGTTGGCTCTTTCGTTGCGATCCGCTGCGCCCCGTGTCGAGGCCCACTATCAGCACTATACCACCGCTGTTGAGCCATCTGTAGTGGCCGACCAGGACGGATGTGATCTGTGGTTTCTCTACAACGGGAAGCAATACTGCAAGGCCAGCCTGGAAGCTTCATATGGCGATGTCAACAGCAACTCCCAAGAGCGTACCTTGCCTTTTGACAGACAATTCGGTAGTGGCCCTCAGGAAATCGTGCTCTATGCCGATATCACCTCCCCTGCCTTTGGAAAATATCATGAGGCCGCCATGGAACTTGCTCAAAAAGGAGAGGCTTCGTATCGGCTGCGTTACAAGAGGAGCCTTGGACAATCAGATAATGCGCTCTCGGTCAACGGTTATGGCGTTGAGCTTACGCTGAAAAGGACAGACTACATCGTCATCGATGACAGGGATACTGGCAGTGACAAGGCCACCGGAGATGACTCCCAAAAGACCATCAGATCTGATTCTGAGCTTGTCCTTGACGAAGATGAAGAGGTGGCAGACATCAAGCCCCTTGAAAAGTCCGAGCTTTCACCCCTTGCCGTCAAGGCAGCATCCTTTATTATGCAGAGCGAATCACCGTTCGATACCCTGCTTAAACTTACACAGGACTTCCCCAAGTACTCAACCAAGCTTGGAAAGCACAACGTGTCCAAGGAGTTTTTGGCCGAACACGAGTACAACAGGCAACTGCTGGTGTCAACAGGTGCCAACGTTCTATGGATGAACGGTGTCCAGTTGGTCGACAGACAGGTCCAGCCCTTTGGGCTTGTAGACATGCTTCGCCGGGAACGCAAACTCATCAACGGTGCCCTGGACTTAGGGCTGACTGGCCAGCAAGCCCTTTCCCTTTTGGGTCATGACGAGGTTGCCGCCGCAAAGGCCACCGAGGAAGAACCTCGCAGGTTTGACTGGCGGGATGAGTCTGAGGGAGGTCAGGTCATTATCTGGCTGAACAACATTGAAAAGGACAAACGTTACGCTGAGTATGCTCCGTCGGTCTGGGCTTTGATTCAACACTTTGGACAAGGGTTGCCTCAAGTTCGCAAGGACCTTTTCAACCTTGTTGTTCCTGTAGACTTCTCCAAGGCCGAGGATGTCACACTAGTCACCAGACAGCTCCTTGCTTTCATGAAGCGAGGCATTCCCGTCCGGTTTGGCCTTGTCCCCCTGACTCCCACAGGCGAGGCCATTGAACAGGCCAAGGTCCTGTACCATCTTCTTAACACTTATGGTTTGGCTGCCATGTCTACCTACCTGGAAAAGTCTCTTGAAGCCTCCAGCACTGATAAGCCGAACGGGGATATCTTCAACCTGGCCATCAAGGACCGGCAGATTCGACCGGACCATGAGGCGCTACCATTCAATGCCATTTTTGCTTCCGAGGAGTTGGAAAAGCAGGTCCACCGCGCGAAGCACTGGTGTGAACGCCTCAGGGCTGACACCGAAATCCCTCCTGCCTTCATGAACGGCTTCGCCATCCCCCGCGAAGAAGATTGGCTACGGAATATGAACCACAAGCTTATGGTGGACCTCCAGATGTTGCAACAGGCGGTTTATTATAACAAGGTGAACGATCACACCGATGTCCCTGGCTTCTTCCTGGAGAACGCCATTGCCCGGCGCAATACGTTCATATACCCCGAAGATCCCAACGCCATCAAGGTCCTGAACGTCAACAAGGTGTATAGCGAGCATCAACGTCTGTTCAGCAAGGTGCCTGTGGTTGAAGCGGATGAAATTGCCCCCAAGGAAGACTGGGCAGTGCTTACAGTTGTCACAGACCTTGATAGCGTCGAGGGCCAGAAGCTCCTTTACTTCGCGCTGCGTTTCCGACAGGAACATCAAGGAGTTCGCCTCGATATTATTCATAACCCCGTTGACCTGACCAACTCGCCTTCCATTATGAACCAGCGCGTCAAGGCTAAGGAGGAAAGTCTGTTGGAGGTTACCCGCCGCGTTGACCTTGAAACTATCCTCGAGGAGGGCAAGCCTGAGGCGGATCAGGATTTCGACGCCGACCTTGCTAGCTTTCTCTCCAGCTTCAACTTAAAGTCCGGAGACAGTATGCTCATCCTCAATGGCCGTATTGTTGGTCCTGTCGCGTCGGCAAATGACTTCGTAAAGGAGGACTTTGCTGAGTTCCTTCGAACGGAACGTACGAACCGCATCCTTCCGGTTTACAAGGCAATTGAGGATCTCGGACTGGGTGATAAGGTCTCTGGACCCTTGGCTGCTGGCA
>HF970629.1:49874-59913 GCA_000604205.2 Neurospora africana FGSC 1740
TAATCAGTACCCAATGGCGCAACTCTTCACCCCTTCCGTTTGCCAAATCACGCTGGCCCGGCAACGCGACTCTCGATTACGAGAACAACGCGAGTCTGCGGTTCTCCCCACCAAGGTTCTCGCCTCCCTCAACCACAACACCACCACGCTCTCGAGTATATCAAGTCAAAGCAAGGTATCTCTGTCTCATTTCTCATCATATCCTTGACCTACCAGACCAGTGTCTATAGATCTACCCGCACCAAGCATCAACTTCACCAGTTGAACTTGTCGCTTTTCACCTCAACGTCAACAGAGCAACTTCGTCTTTCAGGAGCACAAAACGCGTGCGAAGTGAAGTCATCACGAACCCCGCCCCCCTTTGAGTCTTTGCACTCCTTGATCGCGCTGCGCTACGACCACGCACGTCGAATCCTCAGCTTTTGCTTCTATCTGAAGAGAACAGACCAAGGTTCTGCTTCCTTTTTCTCTTGGAGCACCTAGCATTGCCTTCCATCTGATCAGCGATGGGGCTCGGAAAGCAAATGGATTCCTACCGACCAGGAGCGCGCCTGGACAGCAACGGCCGTGACTCGCCTCGCCCTTCAGGTCGTGGATCTCGATCCAGACATCGACACAGATCTAATTCTCAGCAAGCATCCTCTCCCAGAGGTCCTGCGGCAAGTCGCCCATGGAATCACAGTGGACGAAACTTCACTGCTCCTGACTGGAGTTACCGCCAGCATGATGCGTCTCGATATGGAGATCAACGCGGTGAAGGAGTCTCTTCCGGAGCGTTAGGAGAAATCACCAATCGGTCTCCCCTCCCAAGCCCCGGGGCCAGGCGTGGTCGTAGTAGGTCGCCTGATGAAGATGATGAAGATTCACTTTTCGTCAACGATGGTCCAGGTCCTGAGTTCTTCGAGGACTACGCTGAGCCCGAGCCCGCCCCCCTTCCCCGTCCACTACCGACAATGCGACAAACGGAAAACCAGGGTGGACAGTCAGAGTATCCGGAAGCTTTTCACCGACGCCCAGAACCAATCTCAGCCTCAAGTATCGCTTCTGGCATGTATTTCCAAGCTAGAGCGAAGCCAATTTTACCGCCCTTGACGGCCAAACCCAATTCTGCTCAGACCGGGGAAAACATCCTTAAACCTCGCTACATATCGACCACCAGCATCCCAATCGAGGCACCCACCACCCAACCAGAGGCTGCTTCAAAGAAACCCGTTAGCGCCCCGTCGAAGCCTAGCGCTTCATCAAAGCCGGTTTCCCCGGAGACTGCTGCGTCTATGAAGGCTGCTGCTCTAACGAAGGCTGCTGCTCTCTCGAAGGCTGGCACTGGCCTGCCTCCCAATAGGTTTCTAGAAAATGACTCTAGCAGTTCCGCCCCTCAAGTCCCCAGTATTTTGGCCGTGAAAAAGGAGCCAAGCCTCCTCCCTCCTCGCTCCTTCTCGAGTAAAATGACAACTTTAGGAGACGACAAATCCGCAAACCAAGAGCCACAGCAGAGCGTTCATTACCCTACTCTACCCTCGACATTCGATTCACCCCTTCCTAACAAATCCAGGCCCGAGAACAAACCTGACCCTAAGCCCGACCCAGCGCCAACTCGCTCTATCCAGAAACGCAAAGTAGGCGACCCGTTTTCCGCCGCCGATCTCAAGATTATCTGGAACCAGTGCTTTGAGCAGCGGCAGGCCCCCGACTCATCGCGCCTTGGTCACTTCGCGCTTCCCATCCCCTCACACTCACTTCACCTCGTTTCTCCCGCGCAGCTAGAGCGAGCCAAGCGATACGTCATCCCGGACATCATCCGGTTTGAGGTCACGCCGTTGCAGCTCGGCGGTGAGAAGAACTTGCAACTGGATCAAGTCACCGCGAGACTGCTTCACTTAGATCCTGCTCAAGTCATGGGTCAGCAGACCACTCCCGCCTATCACAAGCTCCAGCTCAGACCCTCCACATCCCAAAGAGACGGCCTCGCCTGGCCTGTCTTAAGAGCCATGCAACTCGGCTGGGAACTGACAGCGCGCTGGTACAAGGAAGTCATCGTCGATGGCGGATGGGTCAGTCTGGGTCGTATGGACCGCGAGGACACAATCATGTCAGATGCCATGGACATCGATGGCAACGAGAATGACAAGAACGACAAGATCATCACCTCTCAGAACAACAACAACAACAACAACAAGCCCATTGGTACAGGGCTCGGTGACTTTGTCGCTAATGAGCTGAAGAAGAATGTGGTAAAGACCAAGCATAGCCGCGACGAACCCGAGGGTTCTTTGAGTGTCGACCGTGAGATTGGATGCTGGCTTCATCATGTTTGGAGGGAGCAGAACTAAGCTGGTCACAAAAAGGGACGTCCGTCTGAGGACATCGAAGTCCCAGCGATCATTGCGGTCATTGCTGCAAGGTGCAGTTCTTTGACTCATTACCGGCCCGGCCTATTGGGCGGGTGCATGATGTCTCATTGGCATGTCATTTCCATGTTGATGGTACTGCGTTCCCAAGCAGTACAACTTACAACCTCCCGATAACTCTCTGTTGCTTTCAGCTCGCTTTTCTTCACCTTACGAAGTGGTCAATCAGTTCCACTCTCATCCGGACCAGGTTCCGAACAAGGTTCCGACCAAGGTTTTCATTGTTGTTGGTTTTTAAGGTTCACTTTGCTACCTCTATGTCTACGGAGCAAGTGACCGCCTGGTGGAGACACCCCGTGTACAGAACTATAACAAACCTGTCGAGCGCTCGTTTCTTACAGACATGGTTTCAGAGGGCAGGGCTTTCTTTATCCCCTCCCTTTAGGTTCTGTAACTCGAAGAGCCTCATTTAGTGATGAATCTCCTCTCTTTCATTTGCTACGTTCCATTCTCCTTTATTTTCTGTGTTGGCGTCAAATGGTCATATTTACAAGTGGCAAAGTCATCTCTGTTTTCGTGTACGCATGAAGCCATCATGTCCTCTTTGATGTTTGCTCGACTTTCGAGTACACTACGAAAAGGGGTTAGAGATGTGGTGTTGACGTCATGGAACAGTGGATGGGCATTTGGCTGACAGTCGACAGTCCTTGCTATTTTCATCCAGGTAGGTCCTTGAAGGCGTTTGAAGCAACATCACGTTCGCTCCATGCAGAGTTCTTGCAGTTTGGGAGGTGCCTATTGCGAGCCTGAAAGGAATGCTTTTAGCTTAACAACTGCCTCTAAGTTTTCTACCTGTGTAGTCAACAAATGGCAAATCCGGACGAACCTCTGGTTTTGTGCGAAAATGTCGAGAACTGAGGTGCAAGTGACCTTATAAATTGATTGTCCCTTGATCTATGAGTAAAGCCGAGAGCAAGAGTCTATACCGAAGGACAGAGTGCTGACTCTGAGCAAAAGAAAACCCAAGAGACCTCGTGCTTTTACCACTTCTGGACAGTCCATCTGGTGTCGTGAGCAGGAGCATGGAGGTGGTCATCAACAATAGCGACGAGCTTGGCTCGGTTGGCCGGAACAAGCCTAATATCATTTATCACGACGACGACGACGACGAACGCCACCTGTTAAAACCCTTTCCCGGTTTCCTTGTTTGAATTCACCTTAATCAAGTCTAGAATCAGTTGCATAATACCCATCTCACGTTTTTCCTGTCACTCATGCATTCATGTTCAAGTGTCTTGCTCCCGACTCATCCCTCCTTCAACACCATTCATCCTATCAGGAATTTGCCGCCCCTTTTATCCAACAACCACAACCTCTACGGGCATATTCTGTCTTGGACAAGAGGTCGGCCGATAGATTGGGCCTTGCCGTCGATTTCATTTCCATATTATCCAGGCCACACATCTGGTCCCCCACGATACATACATACCTGTATGTACCCCGGATCTGGCCTGTCCGCCCGATGCTACTCAACGTCTCTCATAGGCTGCACAAGCCGAATTAACCCCAAAGGGTGACATGTTGATATTGAACAATATCCCAGATTGAGCCCCCATGACACTCGGCATTTCTACTTGGTGGAATAACAACGGCAGTTGTGCAAGCCATGGCAGGGTAAAAAAATGGACGGGCCATTATGGCTTCTAGGTCTAGATGCCGTGCAACGTCCAAGACTTATAAACCCATCCCCATGGTCTCAGGTGAAGGTAACTTCTTCTTAACCATTGCCCCTGTTCTGTTGAACTCAACGGATATCCAAGTTCCTCATCGTCCTTGGCTTTAAGGCCTCCTACGAACGGCCACTTCACCAAGAAGCAACCCTTCTAGCCCTTCACGGATCATCGACCTTTTCTCCACAATGTTCTGGTCCGCCCTCCTCGCCCTCTTCGCGGGCGCCGAAGCTTTGCCCCAATTCGGCGGCGGCGGCGGCAACCGCGTCACCATGCTACGATTCGGCTGTGCCCAGGTAGTCATTGACCGGGTCGACCCGCTCGTCAACCCGGGCCAGATCCCCTCTCCCCACGTGCACCAGATCGTGGGCGGGAATGGCTTCAACGTGTCGATGCCTCACACGGACATTTCCGAGCTCGCCAGCTGCACCACATGCCAGTTCTCCGAGGACTTCTCCAACTACTGGACGGCGAATCTGTACTTCAAGGCTCGCAACGGGACTTATAAGCGGGTGCCGCAAGGTGGTGCGGCGTTGCAGTTTAATGACCAGTTTAGCACCCAGATTAATGGTGGCGTGTTGGTTTATTACGTGTCGGCCGATCCGGGGAAGATTACGGCTTTCAAGCCGGTGAGTTGAACAGACCTCTTTCCGTCCGAACGTCTTCGGCGGTAAATATGACTCCGGCTAATGTCCACGAAAACGTGCAGGGATTCCGTATGCTCGTCGGCGACCCGAACATGCGCTCGAGACCCAACACCAAGTTGAAGAGACAAAACTGCTACCGCTGCTATACCGGCCCCAACTTTGGCGGCGACGTCGGCGCTCCGTGCCAGGATGACCGAGTGGACTCGGAGGCTCTTCCCAACAAGCCCTGCCCGGGCGGTATCCGATCCAATATCCACTTCCCAACGTGAGTTTTCTCAAGCTCCCGTGCATGCATCACTCCCAGCCCCAACCAACACATACTGACACCCACAAACAGCTGCTGGGACGGCAAAAACCTCGACTCCCCCAACCATCAAGACCACGTAGCGTACCCGACCTCCGGGCCCGCCACCTTCCTCAGTCTCGGCGGCTCCTGCCCATCCACGCACCCGGTGCGCATCCCGCAGCTCATGTACGAGGTCGTCTGGGACACCACCAAGTTCAACAACAAGGCCGAGTGGCCGGCCGATGGGTCGCAGCCGTTCGTGCTCAGCACGGGTGACCCGACGGGTCTGGGCCAGCACGCCGATTACGTCTTTGGCTGGAAGGGCGATTCCCTCCAAAAGGCCATGGATACGGCCGGGTGCATGGGCGCTAGGTGCGCTTCCCTCAAGACGCAGAAGATTGAGGATGCAAGGAAGTGCGCGGTTAGGAAGTTGGCTAAGGAGGATTATGATGGTTGTGAGTATTTCCCACCGCGAACTTTGTGAAACTTTGATGGGTTGGAAAATGGCTGTGTGGATGATGACTGATTGCTAATATGTCTTGTTTTTGATATAGGGCTTACCAAACTTCCTGGTATGGATATGCCGATGTAAACAGTGCACTGCTTGTACGCTGTAGTTCTATTGATTAGACTTCAGATCTTTCAGTTTGAGGGGCTCGTGGTAGACACTGTGTGTTGTCACTCTTTTTGTTGCAGCCAAATTTACAAGTACACGTATGATGACATTTGATTATCACCGGACATTGTTGGCCACTGCGTGCTCCTTAGCAGCCCACACCAGGTCACAATACTGCATGAATCCTCCTCTTCTATGACTCTGTTCACACGCACCATCATCTAGTCCGTTTCACCCTTATGATCCGTCTCGCAAGTCATCTCGTCAGGTCAGGATGCTTCAGTAATAGCCTGTCTCGCCTCGCTCAGTTTCGGCAAGATGTGTTCCTTGTTAGCCCAGTGGCAGACAAGGTCGAACATTGCACACCAGATGCCGTCGTCTTCGGTCTTGAGTCGATGAAGGTCGTCCTTGTCAAACCGCTCAAAGACCTCCATAAAACAGGCCTCCAAGTCTTCCCACATCCATCTTTTAGCCTTGATCGCCTGTTTGATTGGGTTGGTCTGTGTGAGCAAACAGTGTATGATCTTATACTGGACGTCCAAAGCCAGAAACTTCTCGTCGTAGTGTCGGTGTGGTAGGCGTGATGGACTACAGGCTAATTGTATCCACTCGTCCATCATTCCAACGGCCTCGTCCATCCTCTTGTGTACGCAGTCCTTGACGTACAGGACGCAATCATCCCAACCATGGTGTTTTTTCCATGCGGGAAGTGGGCCGTGGTTCAGTAGGGTTCGCGACTCTCCCGACAACCTGGGGTAGCCAAATTTGGGGTCCTCATCAGAAAAGGTCCTGACGACGTCGTGGGAAACACAGCCAGTAACGACTCCAAGGCCAGGGTCGCCGTGTACTTGCACTCGAAACTTGCAGGCAGGACCGCATCTACCTTCAATATCGCAAAAGGTGAACGGATCATTCCGACGCTTGCTCATGATTTTGCGCTGTTGGTCCGAAATGGTAGCGTTATACGCCCTCGCTAAGAAGACGTCGATGGGACTGGCTTTCGTCTGTTGCAAGTGTCGGCAAGAGCTGGCTGAGGTTGGCGTTGTTCTCATTGAGAAATTGCCGCATCATGAGGACCTGGTGAGCGGTGAACTTTGGGTGGTGGTCTTCAGTGAGCTTTATCCGGCGGGGGATTCTGATGACTTTGGGTCCATCCATGCGTTCCATTCTTTGTGTGTGTGCTAATTCTGTCCTCCCTCCGTTATTGGCGGAGGCGGAGCTGGAGACCACTCGAACTCAGCCTCCCGAAGCGGATGCCATTTTGCTGTGTTGCTTCCGGTCGGAGTGCGAAGGTGGTTAAGTAACCTGAATGAGGGCATGTACGAATTGGAGAACCAAATGGTGTACCGTTGGCTGAGACGGCCCCTTTATCTAAGGTAAGCATACACCAAGTCTCCATGGATACGGGACCATTCTCGTCGTAAGGGAAAGCCAATCGTGGTCTGATTGTGAGTTTAATCTTACGTAGAGACCAGCAAGCGAAGTCCCACAATGAGGTAGATGTACCTCATGTTGACGCCGTACGGGTCGCATATTGCAGGAGTCATGGCGTTGATGCATGTGGCTGGCGCGGGAACAACGCTAGAACCCGGAGGGTGATTGTAAGAAAAAAGGTTGGAGGGTTTCAAAGATCTGGACCAATGCTGGACTCTGGAGAGGAAAAGAAGCCTCAAGCCAAAGGGCTCCTTCTGTGTAGATACTGATTCCTTCCTTCGTAACCGGACTTTGCTGTCTGTATGATGGGACATGCAAGGAAGGTGGAGGTGGCCGTAGTGGTGCAGTGAAAGAGACCCATTAAGTAAACTGATCATCACTAGTAGGTAATAATAAATACATCGATGTTGTTATACTGCCCTTCCTCCAATTGTTCCGGGTGAAATACTTGTGTTTCTTCCTCCCACAACTCTTTGTTATCTAGCCCATCATCGCCTACCAGTACGCCAGCTCTCCATCAGCAGCCCCGTTGCCATCAATGACAAAAGCAACATCGTCCTCGGACTCCCCACCGAAGTCATCCGCCGTATAAAGCACGACACCGGCATGAAGCAGCTTCGACAAAGGCTCCTGTTCCTGAACCAGATCCTTCAGTTCAAAAAACTTGTCGCGCCACACTCCGCCATCTTCGGTCGCAAGCCGATATAAATCGTCCCTGCTGCAGCTTCCAAACACCTGCAGGAAGCAGTTCTCCAAATCCCTCCACAGCTTCCTGTCGGCCTTGATGTACCGCTTAACCGGCGTTTGTGCCTCGGTCAACAAACAATGAAAAATCTTGTAGATGGTGTCCATGGCAAGGAACTTGGCTTCGTACGAGGGCGATCCGTTCCTGTTGTTCGAGGGGTCCACGGTCGAGGCGACCGAGCGGAGAATGTCGTGCACCCTGACGGCGGCAACCTCGGGGACGCCGACCTCTGTCTGTCCTGGCAGCCACGGTGAGTTCAGAGAGCAACCCGCGTTTAGGTCCTGGCGGGCTTGGGCTAGCAAAGCTCTGTAACCGGCTTCGTCGGTGTCGGCGTTGCCCTCTGGAACGACACATCCCAAAGCATGCGCGGGAACTGGGCCGACGAGGTCGCAGAACATGTCCGGGTCCCAGGTCTCGTCGAACTTGCGTGCACACCAGCACTCGGCGTCGGCAAAGGTGAAGGGCTTTTGTTGGTGACGTCGAAAGCTCATAATTTCGCGCTGCTGGTGCTCGATGGTGGCGTTGTAGGCCTTGGCGACGAAGAGGTTCATGGACTCTTGCTCTCCATTTGTTCCGAGTGTCTTCCACAGCTCGGAGAGACTGGCGTGGTTGTCTTCGAGGAATCGGTACATCTTGAGGACTTGGTTGTCGGTGAACTTTGTGTTTTTCTGGAGGTTGAGGCGACGAGGAACTTTGATGATGGTGCATCCATCGACGCTTTCCAGCTCGTGGGTGTGAAACAGATCGGTTTCTTCAATGCCCTTGTTGTTGGCGGTGAACACGGCCTGAGGTTCGTAGACGGAAGAGAATGCCATGGTTTTGTAGACGGGAGAGAATGCCATGGTGAGTGATGTCTGCGATGCTGGTCGCTAATTGCCTAAGTGGAAGGATAGTCAAAGAGAGTTTGAAAAACAAATGCTTGTTGTCTTGAATGATTGCTGTCTTGTCGAATTTCCTCGAATATGTTCAGAGTTGTCGCCTATTTGTATCCAGTCTCTCCCCTACCGAGTTGAGAACAAATGGGCGGGATGACACCAAGTCCATCGTGGGATTAGAATGATAGCCTCCCGTCATCATGGTTCGTTGTCCCAACACGGTTCTGCTCCTACAGCGGCTAGAGTAGAGGTGTCAGCACCATCAGCGATCCTGCAATGAAGCTCTCTCCAGGGGGGCGCAGGCCTATTCCCATCTTGCAGATAGGGTCGTCTTCTCGAAGACCCTTTGGAGTCCCTGCGGAAGTTCAATTGCCCATGGTGACGTGTATGTGATGGGAAAAGGCCGTAATTAATGAGTTTGGTGGTCGTTCTGGGACTGTGGTAGGGGTGGTGGTGGAGAAAAGCCAAAGGCCAGATCTCGGGGAAATGGGGTGTCGTGTGCAGTAGTGAACCGCGACAGGTGTACCTGGCAGTAGGAGTATTTTGCCAATGGAAAGATCCGTGAGATGATTTATGTCGAGTATCGCCACCATGCATGATGCATCCTTGCTCTGCGAGGTTGCGCCGAGTGGAATTGGTATCAGGCGAGCGCAGAAGACAATTACCCCTGAATGACTTAAACATTACGTATAGTGCAGCTTTCTTTATACCCACTTACCAATCCACCCAGACCCCGACTTCCCTTTGCAAGCTTCTTCAGTTTTCCTCCCTTAGAATAATGGTATCCGACCATCTACCCTCACATCCAACTATGCTTCCAGTCCCCAACCATCGAGCTCATCTTGCTCATCTCCCACTCCCACTTCCACCACTCCTCGGTGGCATGCCCAATGGATTTTGAACCGGAACCGGCTGTCTCCTCCCATCCACAAACATATAAGCCACATACGAGCAATCCGGACACACCTCAACTCCTGCTGTTCCAGTATTTCTTCCATAAATCAGACCTTTTGTCGTTCTCCTGCCCTGCTCCGCCCCTTCCCGGTTGTCTATGACTCGGACATGCAAACAAGCAGGATTCGTACACTGCTTCGGGTGCTGAGCCTCATTATTGTTTCGATGGCAGAAACAGCACACCCAATCGAAGCTGTTAATCGGGAAACGGGAGGCCGTGCCGGGTGACGGGCTGCGCACCCGAACGACGCGGTGGAGGGAGAACCCTTGGGGCCCTAGGTCGCTGGCTGGGTCGCCTACGACTCTCGCGGGTGCGGGTGTTGATGGTCCTGGTTGTGCTGCAACTTCCCTACCTCTAGGGGGGCACGTGGAGGAGGAGCTTTGTGGTGGTGGTGGTGGTGGTT
>HF970630.1:17605-29315 GCA_000604205.2 Neurospora africana FGSC 1740
ATCCATGTATATCAAGCGGATGCGCGAGGGGAAGCCATGCATGGTTGCCGTGGAAGTTGACGAATCCACCGGTGAGGAGGAGGAAATCCTAGGTTCTGCTCACTGGCAGAAGCCTGGTCCTGAAGAGCCAGAGGTGTTGGGCGTGGAGGTTAGGCCGGCGACGTATGACAGGGAGATGTTTGCTAAGGTTGTGGAGAGGTTCACGGCGAAGGATAAGGAGGGTTTGGGGCCCAAGGGGCATGAGGATTATTGGTGTGAGTATCAGCGAAGTTTGGGATGGAAAGGAGGTAATAGGGAGGGCTTGGACTGACGAAGAGATTGATGGGACAGATGCGATTTTGATCAGTGTTGATCCCAAGCAGCACAGAAGGGGAATCGGCAGGAAGTTGTTGAGCTGGGGTTTGGAGTACGCGAGGAAGGAGGGAAGGGATGCGTACTTGACGGCTACTGAGGCTGGTGTGCCGCTTTATGAGGTTTGCGGGTTTGAGAGCATGGAGACATATGATTGCTATGGTGTGCCGTTGACGAGCATGGTTTGGAGGTTGGAGAAGAACCAGCAGTAGGTGTTGAGAACGTGGGATGCCCTTGCGAATTGAAGTTGGTTGAGAGTGAGCAGGCTGGAAATTGGATAGAGCGGTTGGGGGGAACAGACAACAACAACAACGACCGCAATTTCCTCTCAATGATCGGATTATTCACCTCTTGGAGAGAACCGTACTCCGCAATACGCTGGTGAAGGAAGCAAACCCGATTTTTTGGATTGGAGTTGCGATCTTCGGGGGTTTTGACTCACAAGTACCTTATCTTTGCTGTCCCTTCATCTTCCCTCAAGCCTAAACACCGCCGCCGACACCGACACACATGGAAAGATCAAACATCCGGATGAATGAGATGAAGAAATTCCAGGAAAGGTCGTCTTTACCGGCGTGAAGTGCGTGAGGAGATCTGCTAGGCCTTCGAAATGATTTACCCTGCACTTCAAGGTTCGTCCTCACATCAATGTCTCTTACTTTCTGCTGTGTTTCATTGTCGCTGACTGTTTATCTCCACATTTCCGCACGGTCTAAAAGATCCTTCTCGAATGTCGCACTCGGTGACCATGGCCATGCCGCCGCGTGCAGCAGCAACACTTCCCCAACCTTCACAAAACATGTCGACAACTGTACACGACGAATCCAATATTTTACAAGGCATATCACAATTTTGCAGCGGACTTTCTTAACCAGAGCGAGCGGTATTGTACTGTCCATGTTCGGTTTATTCTTACGTCCACTCGCCAGTGTCACCATTTCACTGTTGCATGACATCGTGGATCCATCAATATCATGTACACAAGATTTCTCCCGCTCAAGTCATCAACATCACAACCTGTTCTCCTCACGAAAAATCCACAAACATTAAAATATCTCGGTTTCCTCGTCTCAAACTCCTCGAAACCTCAAAACTCTGAGCCGCAACGCAGATTTTGGCTCCATCAAAACTCTCCAAGCACGTCCTTGTCTTCACCAAGGGTTCTAGACTTGGCATCAGCCTGCGCCCCAAGAAATACACCACCTAGTTTAAGCGGATGGGACACTGGAAGCATTGAAGCGGTGTACCTAACAGTGGGACTTAGGTTGCGGGAACCGTAAGCCAGAAACTAGGTAGGTAGTGTACGGGGAAGGCCGCTTTTCGACCACTCAGCGTTCAAGGGTGCTGAAGAAGTAAAACTTGTACTGGGTACACTGCGATCGAACTGATGGTATCCTTGCATGCCATAGCCCTATGGGCCCTATAGGGCTAGGGACTGTACACTGTGCATGTCGATGCCACTCAAGGATCTTCACCACCTTCATGACGCTCAAGGCACGGTGTGCTTTGACACTGGTGGTTCTTCTCCGCAACTTCAAGTTCTGAGATACGGACGGGAATGTTGTCATTGAGATTAGGTTCATTGGTACTGCAGAGCCATTTTCAGGGGAAGACTCCTGCTGCATTGATGAGATTGCAGTTACCGATTATTACTACTGTAGAGGTAACGAAGAGACACCAAGTCAGCACTCAAACCAACCTCAACCGGAAACTGACTAGTGGAGGCTGAGAGTCGATAGACAAAGAGTCGTTGTCAATAAATACGCTGTTGTCACCTTAGGTATTTCAAGTCATATGATTTTCAACTCCACAAAAGCTGCGATAGTATCGGGGACAATTCACCACGGGGAGACACTACAGCCACCAGCTCGGCGATCATCCCCTACTTTCTCCTCCAAAAGCTTGCCAACATCGGTAAGCGTCCAAGCGATGATCCTGAACTCCCCAGCAAGGCCTGGGGTGATCACGATCTCATCACGCATCTCTCGGATGGCCACAAGCACTGGAACCCATAGCCGAGAGCGAGCTGGATCCCTAGAACGGACTGGAAACAAAGGTGCCCTGGTAGTCGACGACTCGCCGGCAACGCGACGAATTATCTCCGTGCCCCTCAAAATCACCAGCCAGCAAGGTTGCAGTTGCTTCTGTCGCGGGTACCTGATTCTGGTTGAGGATTGTTGGGGGCATCCCAGTCTTCTCAGCAAGCACGGATTGTCCGCATCGACGTTTTTCACTGCCGTCTGCTGTTGTCTAACAGGCTTCAAGCCCCTTTTGGAGGCCTAATTCTGCTGCCTGATGGTCTGGTTGCAATGAGCATTGTGGGATTTCTCGCTACCGGGATCAGTGACAGGCAGACAACAAGGCACCCACTCGAGGCTGGAGTAGGTTAGGTAAGCGCGACTACAACAGGGAACAACCAGGGGTGATTTATAATCCTGTCTACTGGCTCCTGGCCGCTGACTGCAAGACTTCTTCCAGAAGAAAGCAACAGACGTGCAGGATAAACCGGGATGAATAATACGCGAGAAGAAACACAAGAATATTTCCCAAGAGGTATTTGCTTGTCCCCAGGAGCATGAGGTCTTGCCATGATTACCCCCTTTTTCTTGTCCCATGTCCAGTCTCTCCACTGCAACGACGGCAACTGCTTTCCATGTCACCACTCACTCCACGCCTGGAGCCCCAAGTCCCTAACCTGAGCCCCTAACACGGTCAATGGGCCTCCGAATGGGCGGAAAGCATTGACCATAACTCGAGGATGATCTCGTCAAATGATGATGGAAAGATCATGAAGACTTCAAGCTTCTTTGACCAGAGTTCATCGGCAAACATCCACAATATCTTCACCACGCCTGAATCACGACTTATTTGATGCCTCTAAAGTCTTCACCAGCAACAACAATGAACAAGACAAAGCCAATCCAAACAACAAAGTGGGGGACGGCTTGCGCCCAATGCGCCGCAGCCAAGGCAAAGTGTTCTCGACAATCCGAGACTCCGGGATCCAAGTGCGACAGATGTGAGCGGTTGCTCAAGAAGTGTACGGAACAGGTACAGAGGCCTAGGAAGCCGAGACAGTCGAGGCCCGTAAGGTTTGTCTTCCTCTTCCCCTTTCAGGTCCTCCACTTTGCCTTTTCACAGTTAACACCTTTGACGGCAAAACAGGGAGAAACCCACGTCCTCGCCCCTATGCGACGAGACCTGCGGCTCGCTTCTACCTCCCTCCATCTCGTCGACCTCCACCTTCACCTCGTTCCTCTCAACCTCAACCTCCAACCTTGCTGCCGAAATCCCTTTCCAACAGGGCCCTCCACGCTCCGAAACCTCCTCTCCTTCCCCCTCCGTCACATTCTCCCCGCCTCCCGTCCCTCGGACATCCGTTCCACCTCTCGACAACCTCCAGAGTCGCCCACGCTCGCCGTCGAATCCTACTGCAGATGAAGACGCTGTGCAAACCTTCCTGACCCAAATCCAACCAACTTTCCCGTTTATATTGGTTCCGAGCAATGTGAACAGTCAAGCGGTGGCAGTGGAGAGGCCGGTGCTCATGTCGGCGTTCCGCCTTGCGGCTGCCACTGCTGCGACCAAATTGCCGGAGTCAACATTACGGAGACAGGTATATCAGTTCGTCAGCCATGTCAGTAACTCGGTAATTCTTAGGGGAGAGGGAAGTCTTGAGACTCTGATGGCGGTTGTGGTTGTGTTGGGACGGTGGAGGTGGTGGTGTGCGAGGCATGGAGGGAGGTTCAACAGTCTTTTGGGGGTGGCGGAGGCGTTGGTGGGGGATTTGGGACTCAACCGGAACTTGGGGCAAACGCAAGAAGAGGAGGAAAGAGTGACCGATGACGAAAAGAGGTTGTTGCTAGGGTTATGGTATCTACGGTCATGGTAAGTCTTTCTTTCTTTTGCGGTGACTACCGGAAACGAGGGAAGGTACAAGGAACTGGGAGTGGAAAGAACAACTTGTAACAGACAACAATCATACAGTGCCGCCACACACCTTTCCCAGCTCTCACCTACAGTCTTCACGCCGTACATGCTCCAATGCCTCAATCATCTTGAAATGTCGAGCCAGCCTTCCGATCGAGTGCTCGTCCAAACCATCAAAGTCCAACATCTCGAGGAAAGGATAAGGAGACTGAAGGACGATTTACTAGCCGCTCTACCTACTTTCGACCCAGCAGAAGACGAAGCTTGCATCACGAGAATTGCTGGGCTAAGAAACGAGGTGGAGTTGTTGAACCGCAGCTCTTCCGGGTTGATGCACAATCGTGAGTCTTTGTTGTTGTTTACTTGCCCCTGAGTGTTGCACCACGATCTCAGACCTGCATCTGTGTTACCCCAGCAAGCTCGAACTTCACTCCGAGCCCAAAGCTTCCTTTGGCCGTTCCTTTTGCCTCCAAAGACAGAAAAGATAATAGCTGACAACTACAACAGCACTGGTAGCCTCCCACCTCAAAACCGCCTTCCTCCGCCTCCACGAGCCTCTCCTCACCCACCCTCCCACCGATCTCACGCACCTCTACGCCTCCGCTCTCGGCATCCAATTCACATCTGGCGCAGCAATAACAGCGATGATCTTCCAACCTTTCTTGGACACATGGCAGAACACGATTCTCGGCGGAAACACGAAGCTTACAGCTTTGCCAACACCGACACTGACAATGCATCTGTCGTACTTTTCCTCGTTGCTCTTCCAACTCTGCTTCGCCTTGCAGTCCACTTCCACTTTCCCCGGTGTATCAGGACTCGAACTTCCAGAGAGCGTCAGGGAGCAACTACCTCTCCTAGGGGTACTCATCACACCCGATTTCGTCTCCCTCCTCTCTTCCATCGCGGATTCCGTCAGCGAACCCTGCACCGTCCTCTCCCTCACAAGTGCAACAAGTGCAACAGAAGAATCCCCAGCCCCAACAATAACAAGGATCCAATCCCTCCTCTCCACTCCTTCCGCCTTCTACCCCTTTGTCCTGAGCAAGTGGGTATCCTTCGCTCTCAACAGTGGCGTGCTTCCCCCTTCTGCTTCCACCCAGACTTCCCACCCAGGTCTGGGGCTATCAAGCCCACCCAACCCTACAGGTACCTCTAATCTACTATCAGCTTCAGCAACTGGATCTTCCCCCTTCCCGACTAGTACAGACTCGGAGTATGAAGATTATGAGTTGGATTTTGAGGTTGATGTTGAGACGGCTATGCCGCCAACTCATGGACACCAAGGGATGCAGTATGGTGGGTATCATCACGGCCAGGCTCAGGGGTATGGACAACAAATGCAAGGACAGCAGTGGGCGGCGACAAGAGGATGGCCGGTGAGTTTCTCAGAAGAGAATCTGGGTGCGGGGATGTTTTGGGGTCAGGGGCACCAGGGACAGGGAGGAGAATGGGGGCTGGGGAGCCTGGGGAGGTAAACTGGCAGTTGCATTGATGGATGATGAGCCTAAGGGATGATGAATGTATATAAGACATGGAATTTGGATTAACAGTTTGGACATGCATGGAAGGCACTGGTAGGTTCGGGGTTGGATCATGTATACGGTAGATGTTGGTGGGCTGGAACGCATATAGCTCTTGCTTTTTTTGAATATTGTTTTGTGTTTTGATACGAAGGTTGTTCCGTTGTTCTTGCCTTTGGTGATTGATTCAAGCCGAAATCCAGAGTCAGTCTTGCATCAGACCACTGGCAATAGCTCGTGCAGACAACGAAACCCTTGGACTTTACTTGAAGATTGAATTCATGAACTCAACTTCAACACCGCTACCTCTCCAAATCCATCTTCATCATTCCCGTACTACCCTGCTGATAACCAGGACCACCACCACCACCACTGCCACGACGATCATCACCTTGGTTAATCCCCGGATCAACAGCCACATTCACATCTCCAGCACCCCCATTCAACCCACCACTCACAGGCAAAGTCCACCCTAACCACTCCAAAATCCTCGCCTGCTCGCTTTCCAAATCCAACAAGCCATTCAGGTTGGCACCGCCATTTCCATTCCCATCGATCACAGCAGCTGCTGCACTTGCACCTACAACTGCACTTCCTCTCCGCGAGGAGTGCTGTCCCCAATCTCCCACCGCAAACTCTTCATCGTCCACTACTTCGAGTTTCTGACTCCCCGGCGCTCCGAAACTTTGATGCAAGAGCATTATCAGACTAACCGAGACTCTAGCTAGGGCGTAATCCACCGCCACCTGCTTCCCTTTAGTCGCATGTGCATTTGGAGGCGGAAGAGTGAGCAGATAACTGCGATCTTGGGGTTCGAGCGCCAAGGGCGATGGGTGTCGTTCTTGTTGCTGCCGATGCTGCTGCTGCTGCTCTTCCCACAGCCGATAAGTCCCCGAACCCTCCACAACCGTAAGCAAAGCTCTCATCCTCCTCCACCACCTCTGCGCTCCATCTCTCCCCCCTCCCAAGCGAGCGCACAGCTCCAAAACAACGAGACAATCGCGCACGCGCTCGAGTTCGGCGTGCCAACCGTAGCGGTCTTCCCATTCTGATTCTTTCATGCTGTTCGCCTCTATGTCTACGTCTTTCACACTTCCCCTTCTAGAACTAAGAGGAGCGTGAAGACCAACGCCGTTAACCATTTTGCCTACCACCGACCACAACAACACCGCGCAGCTGGTATATGCCTGGAACCCTGCCGTCCAGCACGGCATGAGAATTTCTTCGTCGTTGTGAATCATTCTTCGCAACACCACGGCGCTTAGTCCGGCGACGCGGATCGCGTCGTCCGCGTGTTCGAGCAATAGTTCGCGAAGGGGTGTGTCCAGTGCATGATGGCCCTCGTGGTTGCCGTGCAGTCGGCAGGTGATGCTTTGGCTGATTAACCAGCGGTATAGCAGGGTGATGGAGTCGGAGTAAAGGATGTGGATGTGGTGGATGGAGCGATGGGTTTCGAGCAGGCTGGAGGTTGTGCCTGAAGAGGGAGCTCCTGGAGTAGCGGAGGGAGAATCGGAGGGGGAGAAGTGCGAGAGGTTGTGGAAGTTGAGTTGGATGGTGGAGGGCAAGGTGTGGTACCAGTGTCGAAGGGAGTGGAGGACGTGTCGGATGGAGTGCGGGGTGAGATCGCGGTTGGAGGCGCGGAGGCGGAGGATGGAGGATTTGATGTGGCAGAGGCGGGTTAGGGCTATTTCTGTGACTGTGGGGGATGTTAGTTGGGCACGGAGTTGGGATAGGGGGTGGTGGTGGGGGTGGTGTTAAGATGGAAGGGTGACAGAAAGGGGATGGAAGGGTTGACACAGAGACGGTTGTGGTGTTGACACTGTGCAAAAAAAAGGGGGCATTGTAAACAATCGGGCATGGACTTACTCTCAACCAAATCCGCATTCTCGGGATACGGCGGCTCAGCTTCCGGACTCTGCTACAGGTCAGCACATTTCTCTTATTCTTCTTGAGCCGAGAAGCCGATGCATCCAGTGTGGGGTTTTTAACAATAGTTTCATTTTTCGAAAAAAAAGAGAAAAAAAATAACTCACCAATTGTCTCTCAACCAACAAGTCGCTACCAATGATGTATCCGTGAGCTGAACTCAGCCAACTGGAGACGACGGAAAATGTTAGCACAGCCAGGAATTTTATCCAATAGTCGACAAAACCGACGATCAGTGGAGAAAGCGGCCGGTTCCGTTATTCCCTTTCATGTTGTCACACCATCCCAGACATCCATACACGTCCATTGGCACCATGCCGGCCACGCACACACTGGATGGGATGCTTGACATCAGAGGAACAGGTAGAGGTAGGTACGTACCTCGCCAAAAAAACCAACGTCCGCCAACTTCTTCCATGGCCGATTGTTTCCTTGTGCGGCAAAGAATTGGCAGGAGAAGCCAAAAGAAGACCTCCTCCTCCATGTCTTGTAGCGCCCAAAGCCTGGTGGTGGTGTCTCTGCGCCGCCTGCGCCTGCTGGGCCTCGCGTAGTTGTGCCTGTTTCTGCGCCGCATCACGATTCATCCTGTAGGCTCTAGAAAACAGGTTTATTCCCGTTTCTTTTTAAGGGGAGGAGGGGGTGCAGATCTTGACGTTAGTGCATCTCGATTCAGTTGTGTGTTTTCAATGGGGACAGATTGATGGGCCGTATTGTAGATCTCCCAGCCCTGAACGTGGATCTTTTTTTTCATGTCCCAACTTCTTTGTTCCAGTTTTCGTTCTTTCTTTTTGTCACTGCACTGCAATGGCATTTGAGGCTGGGGCTTCTGGAAGAAGAAAGGGAAAAGAGAAGCTGGAAGGCGGGGAAAAGGAAGAAAAGGAAGAAAAGGCAAAAAAGGCAAAAAAGGGGGGAAGGAAACACACCAACATAACTCAAGGCCAACCCAGGCTTGTTCATAATCACCGTCCCCGCCAGCAGCGCACACACTCGCACTGCGTCCAAAGGTTCGTGCTCGAGAACCACATCGAAATAAAGTCTGGCGATATTCGTAAACGCTTCTTGTTCTTGGACCCGGGTTTCGGTGTGTGCATCCATAAGGCATTGAGAACCGAGGGAGGCGACGGCGGTAAGACAGCTGAGGGCGATTTGCTGTTGTCGTTTCCGGTCCATGTGGGCAGAGTTCAACGTGCAATCATCAAGGCCGGAAGCGATTCGATGCAGAGATTTGAGCTCGTCGCGGGAAAAGGGCTGGAAAAGCTGATCGATACGGATGAAGTACTCGTTTATAGCGGCGTTGGTAGTCTCGAGGTCGGGAATCGGGATGTGGATAGCTAGTGCCGATGGGGAGGATTGTCGTCGCCCATCGCTGCTGAATGCTCCTCCGGGAGAGGGATTGATTGCGGTGCTGCTGTTGTCCACCCATAGCTGCCACGGTGTCGGAGACAAGAGGGGCGGTTCGGTCGAGACCGATGCTCGATCACGGAGGGGAGACGCTTCTTCTTGTTCCTGGTGTGCCTGACCAGACTGGCCAGAGTTGTGCCGTGACCAAGAAGTCGTAGAGTTTGAGGTATTCCCAGCCGGGGTCGTAACCGTCGTTGGCGGTGTACCTGTAGGGGTATTCTCGTCCTCGTCAATGGCCATGGGGGTGAAGAACTCGTCAGGCGTCTGCTTCAGGTCCTCAATCAGGCGCACCGCCTGCTCGGCCGTCGCCTTTCTCAGCTGCTGCATCGTCTTCTCCAGCAGTGCGAGGCGCGACTTCATGGCCTTGTACCGCGACTGGCCTTCTTCGCCATCGTAGCCGCATTGTCGTCCTTTGGCTTTGCAGTTGTTGCACTTGGGACGTTGTCCGCCGCACTAGATTAGGGGGGATTGCCCGTGGTAACAAGAACCGGGACAGGGGTTAGCAAAGGGAACACTGACATGACCAAACACGTTGACTTCAATGTTGACACGCGGGTAGGGCATCGGGTAACGGGTGACACGGGTATGCAAGCCACGAGAATTAGGCGAAATGACTGGGAAAAACGGTAAGGATTTGATGGGACGGAACTCTAGAAGGGGCAAGGGGAAAGAGTGGTATTGTAGGTGGCGAAGAGAACAAGGACAGACATGATGAATGTAAAAGCACTAGAAGAAAAAAAACACAAAAACACTGGAAATGTCACACCTTGGCCTTTGTCTTGCGACAGTCACGGCATGCTTGGACCACACTCCGCTTTCTCCTCGGAAGCACAATGCTTTCCAATCGCTGTGGGCCTTGGACGGGTAGTGGAAGGCCTCCATTTCCGGCAGCAGCAAAGCCTGGGGCAACGGCATGGGGGAGAATGTGGTGAGGCTGCTGTTGCTGCTCAGCATGGTCTCGCGGTTGTAGTGCTGGTTGTGCTGTCCCCTCAACATCGTGGCCGCCGTGGGTTGGGATGGAAGCTGGCCGAATCTCGCGAAAGTTTTGCATCGGTGCCGGCTCGAACTCGGGGAGGATTGGGTGGGGGGTGCTCTAGACAACGATAATGCTTGGGCTGCTGCTGCTGCTGCTGAATTGTCCAGGGGAAGCGGACAACGGTGAGAACAAAAGAATCTGCTTGGGTCCGTAGCCGCATCGAAAGGCACGCGGTGACAGGGAGTCGGGGTGGCACTGGATGTCAAGTTGTAAGGAGTGGCTTCGTTCCACGTTGTTGAGGAACAAGGATGAGGTGATTGCTCTCTTGTCTTTTTCCGTCCTCCGATGGATGAGGGAAAAGGCTTTGTTTCAGCGGTGTCTGGCTGCCCTTGTGCTGGCCTCAATCCCGAAGACCCGATGCTTCTCTTGTGGATCCTACCAGAGCCAGCAACAGTAGCAGCATGAGCAGCGGGCCAGCGGATTGGAAACTCCCACAAGCTCTATCGTCCAAGCTGTCACCGTGAGAAAACTGAAGCAATATGTACCACGGGTGATGCTTCCCTGATCGAGAGGGGGCACCGGGGGCGGTCACGATGGGACCAACTGCCAACCAGACGAAACACTCCACGAGGAACCGATCCCGAATGCCGGCATAGGCTCCCCTTGGCTTTCCTTTCTGGCCCGCAGCACGCTTTTCAAAAGGGCCCAGCCAACGAAGCACCCAACAGGTTCCTGGCCCCACCAAATTGCTGCACTTGGGTGCAGCGATGGATCACTGGACGGAGACGGATGATCAGCGAGCTGTTCCTTGGTAGGTTCTGGGTGTATCTATGATTGCAAGATGACGATGATGATGTTCCAATGGGAGGTCCCCATGAGAACGGCACAAGGGGGCATGGCCGGAGGCTGGGAGGAGTCTTTTTGGGAACGAACGACCACTCGACCACTCGTGCCCAGGCATTCAGGGGGCATTTAACATCCAACAAGCCAACACTTACCTTGATTTGGCCCTACGCAAGTCTTTTGTTCCCTAGTAGAAACGACTGCAATGCCATGAAAGCCTAGAGGTAGGTACAGACGTGGAAACAAAGCGCGGTGAAATCTCCGGGGGTGCTCCTCTTTGCTGGACGGATGGATGGGATTACCCGAATGTGAAGCAAAACTTGGGTGGTGATAACGATTCCTTCCTTGGCTTTCACTTCTTCTTGGGTTGCTCTGCCCCCTTCGCCCCTTTTTTAAACTTAATTCTTGTCCAATCACGCCTCTCGAAATCAGCCAGCTCCAGTCAATCTTGTTAGGGAACCTATCAGCTCAGACGGAACGAGTCATTGAATGCCGGTTATGTCCACTAACAGGGTCCGGAGGTGAGTCCGGTCCCCCGCCGCCAACTCCCCGTACCCTGCGTGACAAAACGAGACCTCCGTCCTGACTAGCACTTGAAATACAGCTGGCTGTTTCTCGTCTGTCAGTCGTCGATGTCCCCAGTCCCAGCCGTTGCTGACCCCGTGGGATCTTGTCCGGATTCCCCACAGACTCGCGGGAAATCTCCCTGTCATTTCTTTTCCCGCAAACTGCCACCCACTTGACTGGTGACCCAAACGGG
>HF970630.1:43495-56553 GCA_000604205.2 Neurospora africana FGSC 1740
GTGCCCCTGGGTGCGGTGCCGGTCTTGGCAGCTGTGAAACAGCTGGCACGTGATCATCTTGACAACATGCACACATCGCCAGCTGACAACGAAGTTAGAGGTACCTATCGTCCCCTCTTCCACTTTTCATCGTCATCAGCAACCAACCAACCAACCAAACGACTCGCGCGAAAACAGGCCGACGACCACCAAAACACCACGACAACGGAAAGCACACGAACAGCTTCACAGCTTCCACGTCGCACATCGCACGCGAGTCAATTATCTTTCCGAATTCTGCGTCTACATTGGCGCGCCGTCGTGCTTTATATCTTTCATGCTCGTTATATTGTCAAGCTAGAATACAAACCCATTGTCCCACCGTCCTTGTCCAGTTCCAAGACCTCTCAGTATGGTGTTTTCTCGACTGTCCAACTATCGCTCTCCCGTTACTGTGCTCGATACTCTCTAATATTGCCAATCCGCATAGGACTAACACCAGTCACAGTTCCACCACGACGCCAATGACATTGAACACGGATCATCGCCAACTGGGCTGATTGATACAAAGTGGAGAAGATGGCCGCTCACGACCCCAGCAAGCAAGGCCTCCTCGGCTCCACGTCCACCGAGCACCACGCCGATTACTCCTCCGACTCCGACAACAACGCCAACACCAACACCCCCGAATATCCCACCCGTGGACAGCAGCGAACACGACGCACACCACTCGCCAACCGAACACCATCCTTCCAACCCCTTCCCACCCACAAATCATGGCTATCTCTAGCTAGACGCAGCAGGTGCTGCCTCATCTTCGCCGCCTTCGCGCTCATCCTCTTCGTCATCCTCCTCGTCGGTGGAGGTCTCGGATACAAGGCCGTTATCCAAGAACCTCCCTACGGCCTCTCACCACCATGGTATCCTTCTCCAAAGGGTGGCATAGCCGGCACCTGGTATGAGTCCTACCAAAAGGCCGCCAAACTGGTGTCCAAAATGACCCTGGCTGAGAAAGTCAACATCACCACCGGCGTCGGATGGCAAATGGGTCTGGCACTCGGCACCACCGCCCCGGCCATCCACGTCGGCTTCCCTGCTTTACAGCTGCAGGACGGACCGCTGGGTATCCGAAACGCGGATAACATTACCGCCTTTCCCGCTGGAATTACCGTCGGCGCGACTTGGAACCGCCAACTGATGTACGCCCGTGGTAAAGCACACGCTATCGAGGCCCGTTCCAAGGGTGTAAATGCCATCTTAGGTCCCTGCGTCGGTCCTCTAGGTCGCATGCCAGCCGGCGGTCGCAACTGGGAGGGTTTTGGCTCGGATCCCTACCTGCAGGGCATCGCGGGCGCCGAAACGATCAAAGGGATACAGTCTGAGGGCGTCATGGCGACCGTCAAGCATTTTATCGCCAACGAGCAGGAACATTTCCGTCAAGCGTGGGCATGGGGACTGCCGAATGCTATTAGCTCCAATGTGGACGACAGGGCGATGCACGAGTTGTACGCCTGGCCTTTTGGCGACGCGGTGAAGGCGGGCGTGGTCAGTGTCATGTGCTCGTACAACATGGTCAACAACAGCTATGCGTGCGGAAACAGTAAGTTGTTGAATGGCATTCTGAAGGACGAGCTGGGGTTTCAGGGGTTCGTTATGAGTGATTGGTTGGCACAACGAGCGGGAGTCAGTACGGCGTTGGCGGGGTTGGATATGACCATGCCGGGTGATGGACTGGGGTGGGCTGATGGCCAGAGTCTATGGGGGAAGGAGTTGAGCAAGGCGGTGCTGAACGGGAGTGTGCCGGTGGAGAGGATGGATGATATGGTTACGAGAGTGGTGGCGGCTTGGTATCAGATGGGTCAGGATGACGAGGAAAAGTGGCCGAGGGATAAGGGGCCGAATTTCTCGAGTTGGACGAACGAGAGGATTGGGGTTATGAGCCCGGGAAGTCCGACAGAGCAGGAGACGGTGGTGGTCAATCAGTTTGTGGATGTGCAGGCGAATCACTCGGTTATTGCGAGGCAGGTGGCGGCTGAGGGGACTGTGTTGTTGAAAAACGAGGGTCCGGTTTTACCACTCAGCCGAGGGGGGCTACGCAAACGCCAGAACGCCAACAATACCTCCGACAGTGTCAAAATCGGCATCTTTGGCGAAGACGCCGGTCCAATGCCCGGGGGTCCCAACTCCTGCCCAGACCGCGGCTGCAACCAAGGCACTTTGGGATCCGGCTGGGGTTCGGGAGCAGTCGAATTCCCATATCTTGTCACGCCTGTCGAAGCTCTCCGCAAGCAGTTCGATTCGTCAAAGGTTGAGCTGCACGAGTATCTTTCCAACCAACTTCCTTTGCCACCCTCCGAGAAGGCCGTGATCGATGACCTTGACCTTTGCCTCGTCTTCGTCAACGCCGATGCCGGCGAGGGTTACATGGCGTGGGAAAACGTCCGCGGCGACCGACCTGATCTCTTCCTACAGAAGAACGGCGATGCTCTGATCCAGGAAGTAGCAGCCAGGTGCGGCGGCGGGTTCAGTGATGTCGTGGTTGTCATCCACGCCGTCGGACCGGTAGTGATGGAACGCTGGGTTGACTTGCCACAAGTCAAAGCCGTTGTGTTCGCTAACCTTCCCGGTGAGGAGTCCGGCAACGCTTTGGTCGACGTGCTATTTGGGGACATCAACCCGTCCGGCCACCTCCCCTTCACCATCGCCAAATCACTGGAAGACTACGGACCAGGCGGACAAGTCCTCTACCTCCCCAACGGCGTCGTTCCGCAGCAGGACTTCAGCGAAGGGTTGTATGTCGACTACCGCTGGTTCGACAAGAAGGGCATCGCCCCCCGCTTCGAATTCGGATACGGACTGAGTTACACCTCTTTCGAACTCGGTAACGCCACCGTCAAAACTATCAGGCCCAAATCCGCCCTGCCTTTCCCTCGTCTTGACGCGCTAGTGGAACCACCCACTTACTCAACTGACATCCCGCCTGTCGAAGAGGTCCTCTGGCCTGAAGGCGACAAGGAGATTAGGAAGTTGGACAAGTACATCTATCCCTACCTCTCTGCCGATGAAGCACACAGCGCTGTGTCCAGGAAAGATGGAAAGAAGTACCCTTACCCTGATGGGTATGACACCCCCGCACCCTTGAGCGACGCAGGCGGTGACGAGGGCGGGAACCCCGAGCTTTGGGCAGTTTATGCTAAGGTAACGGTTGACGTGCGGAATACGGGGAAAGTGGCGGGGGCGGTGGTGCCGCAGTTGTATCTTTCTTATCCTGATTCTGCAAAGGAGTCTGCCAATGGAACGGGAACGGTGGACTTCCCTGTTAGGGTATTGAGGGGGTTCGATAAAGTCTATTTGGAGGCTGGGGAGCAGGCAAAGGTGGAGTTTAGCTTGACGAGACGAGATCTGAGTTATTGGGACGTTGAAGTGCAGAATTGGGTGATGGTTATGGAAGGGGAGTATACTTTCCGTGTTGGGCAGAGTAGTAGGGATTTACCGGTGTCTGTTAGATGGTAGAGGGACGAAATTGGAGGTGATTGCCTGCCTATGGATAATGCCGATGCAGTTTTGGCTTGGTGTATAGTATGTAGAGGTATGGTTCTTTGAGCAAGTGATCGTTTGGTTTCTTTATGTAGATGTACTATGATATGAACACAAATAAAACTAGCACAGCAGCCTTGGTTGCTGCTTTCCGTGTTAACTTTCCATTATCCTTCTTTTCTCCAGCGGTAGAATAAATGTCAATAACTATACTACGACTTTGGGCCTCGTCTCGACTGTCTACTTCAGCCAGCCCTTCCTCCGAGCGTATGGTGTATGCTTGATTCTGAAACACGTAGCATCTTGGAAACATACCTCTAGAGGTAGGTAAGTTGCTACGTTTGTTTACATCAGAATCGCGACGTTTGAACCGCCAGTACTACACCATACAACACCACCGACTCCCGTCTTGACGAGCTCTCGTCACCACTCAACTCTTCGGAGAACAACCCAACGTCGACAACTTGATTACCTCAACCTGATGCGCTGAACCGACATAGGAAATGGTCGAAGACCACGAGAAGTACAGCGACGAAGAGTACAAGGTACCTACATGTACCACCCATGGAGGACAAGGAAGCAACTGCAAGATTACCTCTACTCCAAAGATTTTTCTACAAGGGAAGGCAATTCAACTCGACGTCATGATAGAGCCTTGAGAGTTAAGATTACCCCGGCACGGATCTACGCTGGCCAGAAAGGCTATCGTCGTCACCGTGGTTGGAAGCGGCACAGCCATGGCCTACTAAACAAGACGGTCTTGGGCTCGTGGTCGAAGCTGTTTCAGCAGGCGGAGTTAGCGATGCTCTCTTGGTAACACGGGGGAAGTTAGTCGGAGTACCTTTAGCTCAAAGACAAGACAAGTTGTACAAGCTTCCGTCCATGGCTGGGTATGTCATCCGAAGGAACACAATTGAAGGCGTGCAGAGGAAAAGACCAAGCCAGGGAATGATTGGTGGAAAGGACTGGAGTGAGACAAACGACGGAAAGATTGGAGTTGATGTCGGGGTACGTACCTCGTAGAATTGGAGAAGTCATGTAAGTCAGTTGGGGAATGACCAGAAGCACGCCCCGAGGGTGGATAAATGAACACAGCCGAAATGGGAAAATGCACTGCCCCGACCAGCTGCATGATTGGTTGGCTGGGAGCTTGGAGTGGAGCATTTGTCCAGATCGCGATCCACTTCCGAGTTGCCCTGTAGGTGACAGGAACCCCACCAATTCGGGGACGTCTATTTCTTTGCCTCCTTCTTGTCCTCTTCTTCGACTTCTCCTTCTCTTTTCCCTTTCCCATCAACACCAAACAACATCTTTCCAGTCTGGTGACTCGGACTGGCAACCCCCTTTGCATTTATCCCCTTCAAGACAATCTTCTCCCGGCCTCGATCGAGAGGCCGTCTATACTCTGCAAGGATGGCCGCCGCAGCATGCTCAGCAGCCACCAGCGTCCGAAACTCGGCCTTCTTCTTCCAGCCTGCAATACTCGTTGCAGGCCCATCATCCGCCCTTTGACTTTGACTTTTCTTGCCATCACGATTTCCTTAATCAACAAGACTTTAATTGGACCGACCCTCTTCTGTTTCCCGAATCTCTCACCTTTCCCATCTCGACTACTACTACCACTTCGCCGTCCCTACCTTTATCACTAACTCCATCGCCACTCCTCGCCGACACCAACGACACCTTTCAACAAGGCTGGGCCGACCCTTCACCATCGGCACCACCACAACCGCCCATGCACATTTCCCTCGATCATCACCACCTCCACTCGTCCGACGACCCATACGCCGCCGCTTCCCTCAGCCATGTCACCGACACGCTCTCCACCACCATGGGCCTGACCATGCCAAGTGGAAGGAACACAACAATGGGCATGGGTGACATGTACAGGACATCCAGCAATAGCGGGGGCAGCACCATGGGCTACGGTCAACACAACAACAACAACAACAACAACACCTCGTCCACCTCTCGCGACCCCTCGACCACACCACCAACTTCCCAAGCTTCTTCCTCTCCTACCTCCAGTTCCCACAACGGACAAGGCCATCTCTACCCCGGCCTAGCTCTCCCTTCTCCACTTGATTCTTCCAGCAGACCCAAGCGCGGCCGCCCCCCAGGCCCCAAGAAGCGCGCTCTTTCCCCCACCACCGCCGCCGAAGCCGAGCTCTCTGACTCCGAAGACATCCTGATCAAGCGGCAGCGCAACAACATTGCGGCCAAGAAATACCGCCAGAAGAAGATTGACAGGATACAAGAGCTCGAAGAGGAGGTGGACCAGATCAAGAGGGAGAGGGAGGAGTTGAGGCTGATGCTGGCCAAGAGGGATGCGGAGGTGGGCATGTTGAGGGAGATGCTTGTTATGGCTAAGCAGGGGCGCTAGACGTACCTGTGTAGCTGTGGGATTGGGCGTGGAAGGGCAATGAATGATGATACAGGCAGGCAAAGTTGTTAGCAAGGCGTTCTTCGAAATGGAGGGGATATAGGGATGGAGGGTTATGATTCGGGACTCAGACGATGTCGGCTCTTCTTAATTGACATTGTGTGTTTTTTTTCCGCTTTGCAGCTTTGATCTGACTGCTTGGAATAGGGAACGATGTTGCATCATGGTGAATGTGAAGCATGCAGTAGGTGTATGTTGTTGACTTACCCTTGGTGTCTTCAGCCTTCACGATAATCACACATGGCGACATGAGGCTCAAAGATGGTCGATATGCATCGAACTTGTGCTTCACTTCATTCTCTACTTGAAGCTACACACTATTTATGACTTTGATATCCCCCAAAAGCCCAACCCTCGGTCTTCAAGACATCCATCATGAATCATAGCAAATCATATACCATTACCGAAAGAACAGGCTCGGAAGGGTAGCACGCCGGCCGGCCATTCATTGAGTGCTATTGCATAAGGTATGCCCTATATCTGGTGCGGGATCTACAACGTCTTCCAGGAACGGAGAGCATCTCGCCGGCCGGACGAGCAGCAGTCGGCATCAGGGCCCGGTACAGTACGGTAGGTATGGTGTGGAGTGAGGGTAAACCACGTTTTCAGGTACGCCTTGGTTAGATATTACAGCCAAACGGATTGATTACAGGCATAGTCGACCAGGTATCAAGATCTCCCACGATGTCCGCACTGATGAGCTTACCTGACCCAGCTAACTGGAGCCACCCACTACCCACTAACAGGACACTAACACACAGCTGCTGCATTTACTGCCTGAGTCTGTTAGAGCAGGATAGATCTACTGTTAACCCCTGCACATGTTCCTTATATGGGAGTCACGATCAACCTTTTTATTACGCTTTCGATTAGATTTCCAAGGTGAGCCGTACCAAAATCGTTAGTATTCCTAAGGGGTCTGTCCGGTTGAGACGTACAGCTCGTGACGGCCGGGAACAAGTCCTTTCAGCTGTCATCTGGAAATCGTTATACACTAACAGTATTTCAATCCCCGCTTTGGTCTTTGGTTCATCGTCGCCCTGGCACTGCCCCGGACAGTAGTCAGGAAACTGCGGATGGATGGAGAGGGGAGATCTCCATCCCAATCTGTATCTCACCGCGTCCCATTTGCGAAAGAGCTCGAGCAAGACCAATGATAATCGGCCTTGTCTGCTCAGGAGCGTGCTGTGTAACCTGAAAGACGGGATTGATGGCTCATGACACGGGATGAACCAACATGAGCCAACATGATGGAAAATGAATCATAATAAATCATTTAGTAGACCTACCCCGCGGTGTGAGGAACGGAAATTGGGGTAATAGTGGGGGTTGAAGCAGTGTAGTGAGATTGGGGAGCTTGGCATGCTTGGCACGCTTGGGGGAGAGCTTTATCCTTTTTGGGGCTAGCGGGGTTGGTGGTGCACGGGCTGGAACTGGAAGTGTTTTAAGCTTAACTAGAGTGCTCAAAGAGGCACAAGACGATGGCGCTTTGTGAGATTGTCTGGTGCCGGAGGCGTGGATGCTGGAATGGTTGGAAAGGGATAATGGTATAAGTGAGACTTTGGTTGAGAGATTGCTGGGCTTTCGTTTCCGTTGCGGGCCTGTCGAATGTCTTGGCGGATCTCGAATCCAGCCTGTGAGTGTGCCTTCCATCCTTCCACTTCCACGAAAGATTCTTGGCAGTGGTGAGCAAAAATGCCATCTTGGCGTCAGCGTCGAAGAATGGAGAATCCGAGCCAGAAGAAAACCAACCCGCGCGGAAGCAAAGGCCACGTTTTTAATTGATGACTTCGAATGCGGTGAAACTGAACCGTGTAACCGTCGGTCGTGGGATGTGCATGTTGATTTCTAATGTCCGGTGGTGAGCGGCGTTAGGCGTTTAAGGTTATCGCTCTTGTCGGTTGACGTGGTTGATGATGAGTTCGGATTATTCATTATTAATCGAGGTACACCGCTTGCCGGCATGTAACTTGTTAGTGTGGTACCAATGCCCTACAAGATTCAGGGGGTTGGGGATGAGATAAGCGGCCATTTCTTGTAGAAACAAGTAGGATTACCGCCATTCTGCCAATTCACCGCGCTAACATTTTACATGCCGGCAGAGGTGTATATGCCGGAGGTGTATGATGTTGTGATACTGAAGATCCACACGAGGATCTGGGTTCAAGGGTTTTCCGATTCTCTTGTTGACGTTTTGCATCTGACAATGGCGTAAGTTCCGGGTTGGTCCCAGCTGTGATGGTGGTGAAGAAAAACGAAAACATTTGGACGGTTACTCAATCGTGTGAACATGGACGCTTTATGTTTACTTTCACGACAACTGCTAAGCGCCGTCAGTATCATTCATCATACCTATGCTGTTTATCATCCGCAAGTGAGGCCCATCAAACTGCAAAATCCCTCCGTCTTCAACGCCGGCATTGGAGTCCGGGAAGGTTTTGGTCATCGGTAGAGGTTAACGGCATTCAGTCCGGCTCAGATTGAGTCTAAACTGTGAAGTGTCAATTCCATGCCAGAATCTGAGATGATCACATCTGTGTGCGGGAGGCAAGGGAAGGGCGGGCTGAGACAGCGGCTGGCTGAGTGCCACTGCAGGCCCAAGTTCTTTGCGGCAGGGGCAGGGGGTGAGATTGTTTTCCTCTTTTGGGCTTACAAATTCGATCGAGCCTCCCGCCAACCCCACCTTTGTCTTATCTGCCTTTTTTTTTTTTTTTTTTCTTCGACAAGCTTTTCACATACACAGTAGGTATTCCATCCAACCCAAATTCCAATGTCAAAATTGCAATTCGGTCATGACTCAGAATGAATGGCGAAAGAGGACCGAGATCTGCCATTTGTCATATGCCGTTCCAGGCACCCAAAGATGCACACAAACGATGAAATTAGGTTTGTGGGAGGTTCTGCAAACGGCCAATGGTGGGGAGATAACCGGCCTTTTCGGACTTTGTCTCATTGGTCACTATCTCCGATGAAGGTGTTTGAGCACAGACCACATCAGAAAACACAACATCTGAGACGAGCAGATGCGCGTGCGTTATCTACACAGTTCTGTACACTAGGTAGGGCAGGTACTGCTGGGTTGATCTGATGAAGTGATTCTATTTGCGCCTGCCCCTGAGTATACACTCCCGCATTCAGCAGACTTTGTCAACAGGGACAGAGCCTGGAAGTCTTCAGGTACATATCCGTCCTCAGACACCATACAGGTAGAATGGATGGGTCCAGTCTATCGGGGATCCCCTTCCACCAATCCGTGCCGTCCAGGGAACCCCATCATTTCCTAATCCAGGTGGAGATCAACTCTTGAGTCTCTCCGTGATGACAATTCCAAAGTTCGAGAACTCTCACGACATGTACCACGGATGTAACATTGAAAGATATGCATCCGATATATACCTACAGTACCTACTCGACATGTCGTCCTATCCATCCTTCTCAGTCATCCGACGATAGCTTTCCACTTGACGTTTGACAGCTCACAGCAGGTCAACATCGAAGAGGCTGGTGGTGCTTGCATACCTACTTATCTCTACGGGACAACGGCAACCAATATCTGCACTGTTGAAGAAGCAAACTAACTATCGACCCACCCAGTGAAACTGAAAAGTGCCGGGTGTTTTACCGTCTTTTCAGCCTTTTTGTTCTTTCTTCTTTTTTTCTTTTTCCCCTTTTCGGATTCCCATCATTTTGGGGCCTTTGATTGGTCACCACTGGGGATCGACAACCACACACACACACAAGGCAGGCACACTTTATGGAACTTTCCTTCTTGACACAACTCAGTCGGAGATAAGTAAGACTCGATCCTTCCTTCCCTGACACGACATCGTTCTTGCTGACTGACAAGACTCTTTTCCAGGAAGCAAAAGTTCCTCGCTTCTTTTAATTTCCCTAACCCTAATCACTATTTTCTCACCGACACACAGCAGCACACAACATCACCGCCCGTCAGATAAGTGCAACACCAAACGCAGGAACAAGTGGAACCTCCACAAAACCCACCATGCTCGGCCATCAGTCCGAGGAGGCCTACCGTCGAAGCGCCGCCTACACGCTTCCCGACGAACTCCATCACCGGGCAAGTCACGACGATACGCCCTACGAAGACTCCGACGAGAAACGCCCAGAACACAGCAGCACGTCGATATCCCAAGATGGTGGCGATGGCACCTGGGGAGAGCGCGATGTCGGCGGTCCTGTCGACAGGGAGGCTGCCATGCAGGAATTTGCTGAGCTGCGACTAGGTCTTTCGCGGCTGACCAGGGAAAGATCGACGGCGTCGAGACCATCTTCGCGCCCGGCTTCGAGGGCTTCGAGGGCATCTCGCGCTACCAGTGGGGGGAGACCAGATGGCTTGTTCAAGCGCTTGTCAGTTGCCATGAGCAACGCTATGGGCGATGCCAGGCCACATGACCAGGATTCCGAGGACGAAGGCGACAGAGATGTTTCGTCCACCGAGCGAAACAGCGACGAGGACTTTCAGCTCGAGCAGTTCATGCGTGATGGCCATCTCGAGAAGCGCAACGAAGCCGGCGAGTCTACCAAGAAGGTCGGCGTCGTCTTCAAGAACCTCACCGTCAAGGGTGTCAGCACCGGCGCCACCTTTGTCCGAACCCTCCCCGAAGCCATCTTGGGCACCTTTGGCCCTGACCTCTACCGCATTCTCGGCAACTACATCCCTGCCTTGCGCTTCGGCCGCCAGCCCGAGCTTCGGACGCTTCTCAACAACTTCACCGGCGTTGTCCGCCATGGAGAGATCATGCTTGTCCTTGGCCGTCCAGGCAGCGGTTGCAGCACCTTCCTCAAGGTGGTGGCCAACAACCGCGCCGACTACGCTGCCGTCGAGGGTGAAGTCCACTACGGTGGCATCTCCGCCGAAGAGGTAGCCAACAAGTACCGCGGCGAGGTCGTGTACAACGGCGAAGACGACATCCATCTGCCCACCCTCACCGTCGAGCAAACACTCAAGTTCTCCCTCCTCAACAAGACAAAGAAGCGCCTGCGCGGCGACATGGAGCTCATCATTACCGCTCTGCTCAAGATGTTCGCCATGTCGCATACCCGCCACACCATCGTCGGCGACGCCTACGTCCGCGGCGTGTCAGGCGGCGAGCGCAAGCGTGTCTCTATCCAGGAGTCGCTGGCCACCAAGTCGTCTGTCGTCTGCTGGGACAACTCCACCCGCGGCCTCGACGCCTCCTCGGCCCTCGACTATGCCCGCTCCCTGCGCATCATGACCGACGTCAGTGACCGCACCACCATCACCACGCTGTACCAAGCCGGCGAGGGCATCTACGAGCTGATGGACAAGGTTCTTGTCATCGACGAGGGCAGGATGCTCTACCAGGGCCCGGCATCCAAAGCGAGACAATACTTCATCGACCTTGGCTTCCACGCGCCCCCTCGCCAAACCACCCCCGATTTCCTGACTTCCATCTGTGACCCCAACTCTCGCCAGTTCCGTCCCGGTTGGAAAGACCGCTGCCCCAAAACGGCCGAAGAGCTCGAAAAGGCCTTCCTCGCCAGCCAAGCCTACCAAGACGTCCTCGCCGACGTTCGCGACTACGAATCCCACCTCCTCGAAACCAACCACGCCGACACCCATGCCTTCAAGGAGTCCGTCTCGTCGCAAAAGTCCCGCCGCGTCTCGGACGAGTCAAACTACACCGTCTCCTTCTTCAAGCAAGTCGCCGCCTGCACGCGCCGCGAGGCCTGGCTGGCTTGGGGCGACAAGCAGGAACTGCGGACCAAGTTCTTCATCATCATTGGCGTCGCTCTCGTAGTCAGCTCCCTGTTCTACGATTCTCCCTCGGATACGTCGGGCGCTTTCATGAGAGGCGGCACCACCTTCTTCAGCATCATCTTCCTCGGCTGGCTCCAGATGTCGGAGCTGATGAAGGCTGTCAGTGGAAGGGCGGTGGTGGAAAGGCATAAGGCGTATGCTTTTTACCGACCATCGGCTGTTAATCTCGCTCGCGCCATCCTCGATTTTCCCATGTTGCTAATTCAGGTCATCGTCTTCAGCTTGATTGTCTACTTTATGACGGGGCTGGACCGCGACCCGGGCAAGTTCTTCACCTACTGCCTCTTGATCTTCACCACCACGTACTGTCTGACTGCCTTGTATCGCATGTTTGCCGCTTTGAGTCCAACCATCGACGACGCAGTGCGGTTTGCCGGGCTGGCTCTCAACTTGATCGTCATGTACTGTGGGTATGTCATGACCAAGCCCGTCATGCTCGGCCACAAGATCTGGTTCGGGTGGCTGTACTATGTCAGTCCCGTCGGCTACTCGTTCGAGGCCGTCTTGTCCAATGACTTTCACGGAAGGCAGATGCAGTGCTCGCCGGATATGTTGGTGCCCCAGGGCCCTGGCATCCAGCAGCAGAACCAGGGATGCACGCTGCCGGGTGGAAGGCCAGGGGATGACACGGTGAACGGGGATGCTTATCTCGCCCAGCAGTATCAGTATACGAGAGGACACTTGTGGAGGAACTGGGCCGTGATCATCGCTTTTGCGGTGCTGTATCTGCTGGTCACGGTGTTGGCGACCGAGAAGCTGTCCTTTGTTGGTGGTGGCGGCGGCGCGCTGGTGTTCAAGAAGTCTTCCAAGACCAAGAAGAACCTGACTCTCGGCAACCAGGGCCAGCATGATGAAGAAAAGGGCAACTCGAGTGGCTCCTCCACCGACGACATCGGGAACAAAACTCCCCACGGCCCATCTCGCAAGGACATGGAAGGCACCATCGAAAAGTCCCAGAAGGTCTTCACGTGGGAGAATGTCACTTACACCGTTCCCACGCCCCAAGGCCCCAAGCGTCTGTTGAATAATGTCACTGGCTACGTCAAACCAGGCGTCATGGTCGCCTTGATGGGTGCCTCAGGAGCCGGCAAGACCACCCTTCTCAACACCTTGTCTCAACGCCAAACCGTCGGTGTCATCACAGGCGATATGCTCGTCGACAACAAACCGCTAGGGACCGAATTCCAGCGCAGCACCGGCTTTGTCGAGCAAATGGATCTGCACGATGAATCCACCACCATCCGTGAAGCCCTCGAATTCTCGGCCCTCTTGCGCCAATCCCGCGACACTCCCCGG
>HF970630.1:78876-89016 GCA_000604205.2 Neurospora africana FGSC 1740
CCCCACTCTAAGTTTCCGCAGCGGGCGGGCACTAAACCGGTTTTAGTGTGACGGGACCCTGAAAGCCCTACACAGAAAATTCGCGAGGTAGGACAAGAAAAAGGGACAGAGTTGGTTGATTTTCTTGTAGCAGCCCCCGATGAAGGCCTTGACGGCACTCTCTCCTCTCAATTCGATTGGACAGAGGCATCCCATGCTAGGTCTTAGAACAAACCACCATAACAACCATCGAGGATACTTGGAAAACCCGCTTTTCTATCTATACGTACCTATATAACTAATCGGAAGATTCATCTATCAGAGGAACAGTTACATTTTTCTCAAGGTAGAAGGGATAGATCACAGTCAAGCCAACAAACGCACGCCGTTTCTACAAAACATTTTCATCATCATCATCATTGCCATCCAGATCCTCTCGAGTCTCGACCCCCACACTCCGCCATCAAGGGTCCGAACGCGATGTAGCATCCTTCCCGTCGTCATCTCGAGATCCTCTTCTGAGCGAGCCCTTGCGGCGGCGTTTAGCCTGCGGCCCGGGCGCAGCGAGAGAGTCGTCAACCAAAGTATTGGACTGGTTAGCAGGGGAAGACGCTATCCTGGATTTGGAGCCCCGGGTTACCCGGGTTGTGGGAGTGTTGTCTTGCTGGCTGGCCCGGGCCCGTCCACGTCGAGGCCCCTCAAGCCCGGAAGCTTCATTGGTTGCGACGCTCGAAGTTCCGTTATCATCATCATCGCCAACCGGGGTAGGAACGCTCGAGGTTTCTGTATCGCTGTGATCCGACGGAGCAGGACCCGAGGTTGCGTTGTTGACATTTGGCGGAGAAATACTTGAGGCTGCGTTATTGCTATCCGGGGGAGGAGGGCCCGATGCTGCGTTGTCGACATCTGGAGGAGTAGCACTTGGGGCTGCTTTGTTGCTATCCGGGGGAGCAAGACCCGAGGTTGCGCCTTCGTCATCCGGGCGAGAAGACGCGCCCACCTCAACCCCGACGCCTGTGAGAGCAACTTGAGCCCTCATGTTGGCCTGCTCGATTGCCTCGTTCCTCTGCCGCTCTGCCCAATCCCGCCCGTTTCGGTATGCCGTGAGTGCTGCCCGATACATATCTGGACCGCCTAAAAGGGAATAGCCAGCTACCAATGTCATTACATACCTGGAGCGTCCTCCTGGCTTGGCTGGTGGCATGACATGGGTGGTATACATAGTAAGTGTTCCACCGGCATAGGTACACGTCAAGGTATGGGCCTTATTATCGTAGACCAATTCAGATGCTCCGTACGAGAGCAAGTGCTGCATTCCCCTCGCCCCTAGCGCCCCGTTGTAGCATGCTTGTCGCTGAACTACCACCTGAGAGCCGGCGGGACCTTTGACTTCTAGAAAGAAGTTGGGTACTATAGGACTGGGAGTGTCGACCTGGGTGGTAGGAATGATGAATCCTGCAAGGTCAGTACGGACTCGTTCATCGAGGTCCAACCGGCGGGCTCCGTAGTAACAATCAGGTTTGGCATCGACGATAGAGCCGTCGGTTAGGGGGTCAAGGTTGTTGAAGAGTTCCTCCATACGTATGCACCTCATATCGGGAATTTTGCCTTGAATATGGGGAAGCACAAATGTTGTCACCATTTGCTCGTTGCCAGCACACGCCTGTGTCAGCGCAAACTCTTTGAATTCGGTATGCAAAGAGCGCGAAGGAGATAGGGACCGTCGTGGTTCTTGTGTCAGCGCCCGCCTGATCTCATCCAGGTTGTCCGGTTCTGGGAGACCTTCGATGACCCCTTGTGAATAGACATATACGCCAAAACGGATGAGGTGTGCTTGGAAAGCATGATTGTATGGCCCAGACCTGGCACTGCTCGTAGACGTAGGAGTACCTGTCGCAGTACCCTCCTCAGTACCTTCCGCAGTACCTGTCGCAGTCCTGCTCTTGGATCGGGCCGGACCTTTTATCCGCCGGTGCAGGTTGGACGCACTCATGGGGGGCCTGACTGCGGGTTCGTGACACTGGTGATGGATCATGGGGTCAGTATATTAAGGAATAGACGTAGACTGGGAGCACAAGGTAAGGTATTTACGCCTCTCAAGTCCGAAAGATCTGGGCCGCCGTGTCGGGCAAAGCGCCCGAGCTCGGAGGCGGAGCAGGCAGGAAGGTCGACCGCAGCCGCGTGTCGAGGGACGGGGGAACCGGGACGTTTGGGCTTCGATTTCCGTGCGGATCGAGCAGCCTCCCTGTTCCTTCGGTTCAATTCCCGTAATGCGTCTCTTGTCAGAGGAAACCTGGTGCGCGGTGGTCGTGGCGGAAGGTTGAGCTTCGGCTTCTTGGATTGCAATTCCTCGATGGGCGCTCCTTGCCGCTTGCGCGGGCTGGTGGCGTGGTGGTCGGCCATGTGGATGGATTTAAAGCGACGAGACGGAGAGAGGGAGAGAGGGGAGGGCAGCGCTGTTGCCTGGCGATTTCTGCTTCTGCTGGCGTTTCTGATTCGGGTCGCAATGTTGTTGGCCTACTTAGCGTACTAGACTAGACGCGCATACGGACGAGGGTGTTGTCGTCGCGTGGGGTGGTGTTTACCTTGAATGATAGGTGGTCAAAGCGCCACGCCAGACAAATTAGGCCAACTCCTCAGAACTCTCTTGTCAACGCTAGCGCAGTGTTACCCTTCTGCCTGAACTAACGCAGTGGGCAGTGTGCCTCTGGCGCTGTCTCTCTTTTCCGTATTCGTTTTCTTACTCATGATGAGTTGTTGTGGTCGAGTATCTGGGGCTTGCGCTGTCTCGGGATCGCTGGACAAAGTGTGCATTTCAGAAGAGCGGAAACAAATGTGGTGATTTTGATGGATTGATTATAACGTCTGAAAAAGAGAAGAAAGAGGAAGAGGTCTTGTTACTGACAAAAACTCGGGTGGGGGACAGTTTTAAAGTGGAGACAGAGGTTCGTCATCGTGGGCCTTTGTGACGGGGAATACGATCGTAAGGTACTGCGAGCTATTCAGACATGTAATATTCGTTTGCTTAGGTATGTCTATACTGCATGTTTACATACCATCACCGCTGTTAAACCCAAGAAACACGGCTTTCTTCCGTCAAACGCCTCTTCGAACGCCCTATCTCTGGACAGTAGAGTCTAATGGCCCCCATGCCCAAGCACAACATTCATCCCCAAACAAACCACCATAACAACCACTCCATAAATCGACAGTCCCAGCGCCATCTTCCTCAACAGCCCCGTCTCCAAATGCTCCAGATCCCACCTCCACTTCCTCTTCAACGTCCTTGCCAACCTGCTTCCCACGCTAGTATTGCTCCTCAAGCTAGCGATGCTGTCCATCATCCCAGCCCCAGATCCAGACGGTCCTGGTGATCCCTCCTCTTCGTCTCCGTCGCTAGTGGAGGCCGAGCTGGAGGACGAGTACTCGGCATCGTCGTCTTCCTTGGTGAGGCGTTGATGGTGTATGCTCTCCGGGTCGCTGATCTTGTAGTAGAACAGCCCCGGCAAGATAAAGCTGATGGCCGTTGACCCGGTAGACCCCACGTAGGCTAGCACTCTATCCAGACTGGACACGTTGATGGCCGTAAAGTAGCTGAGAATCAGGATACCCGAGGTGATCAAGGCGAAGCGGACTTCGGACATGGCGACAACGGGGGCGCCGTGGCTGTCGAGGGCAGCGCTAGGGGCACCACCAGCAGGCAAAAGGGGTTGGTTGCCGGGTGACGAGTAGACGTTTTGCGTGCGAGAAGAGCGGCCCGGTCGCCAGCGCAGGACAGCGTCGATGGAGGCGCGGCAGGGGTGTAGTTGGAGAGGAACGGAAAAGGTAACGAGGAATACGATGGCGGCTTTGGCGATGGTGGAGGCTAATGATTGTGGGTCTGGAACATGTGTTAGACGTGGTTGAAAGGGGATGGAAAACGGGGATACCTACACATGCCAACAATGTTGCCCTGGATCTCGTTGCCAAAGGTCAGGTAGCCGGTGATGGCGACTAGGACGTAGACCGAGGCGGCGGAGCCGATGCTGGACCCGATGACGCCGACAAGACTTGCCGGCGAGTTATCCTTGATCTCGTTGACGATGGAGAACATCTGGGGGGCATGTCAGCAGGCCAATCTCTCCCGGGGGCCAAAGTCGCCATACTTACATTCTGATGGCAAGTATACGCAAAGATCATCACCGGCAGACTGCTCAAAGCAGCCACCGGTCCCTCCCACTTAACAAGCCTGATGGGCCCCCTCCCACTGTGGTCATCCACCGCATAGTGATAAACCACCAGGATGATCAAGTACCCAATTGAAAACAGCGCCACCAAGCTCGTATACTTGAGCGAGTCTAGTTTCTTCGGAAAGCTCAACGGGATAAGGAAGATGACAAAGAAGACCGTGATCCAAAACCTACGGTCTGCCAAAAAGTCCCAGCCGGTATTCCCCGCCCCAAACGCTGCCGCCACAGCGGGCATCAGATCACCGATAATGATCATATACGACACGCCGACACCGAAGCATTTGATGGCAATGGCCGCGTCGAACACCACGGCGGCGTTGGGATACGTTATTTGCGACAGGGCGAAGAAGGAGGAGGAGCCGCGGTCGAGATAGCGCGTGCAGCGGGACTGGAGGTAGAGACCGAAGGCAGAGGTGAGGCCGCACCAGATGATCAGGATGACGCCGAGCGTGACGCCGAACTTGGACATGGCGTGGGGCATGGCGAGGGTGCCGGCACCGATGACTGTGTTGCCCGGTTAGACATGTCTTTCTACGGCTGAAGGTCTTCGAACGTACTGGTATTCAGCAGGTTGATGTTGCTGCTCATCATGGAAGCTTGGCCGCCACCCAGCTTGGGGGCGCGGAGTCTTCGTTGTCTGCACATTGCGCCGTCAGATATGTTTGACCAAAAGGAAGCGGGAGTAGTCGAGCAAAACGTACTGAACCATGGTCCCTCCGACACCGTGACTCGACCCTAGGAGGCCGCTGTTGGATACAGTATGGTAGTTGGTCATCGGGACCGTCTTGTGGTGTTCGCGTGATGTTGATTTAGATCTTGGGTTTCGTCGGTGTTGATATGCCCGAAGCCTTCAGGAAAAGGCGGTAACTGGAAAGAAGGGGGGGATTCGACGTAATCGCAGATAGGATCGTAATGGTCGGGGTCGATGAGGTGCTCGAGGCTGAAGATACTACCTAGGTACCTAATGATGGTGGGCAGTCGGCGCCGTTCAGTTGTCGTCGACTGCTACCTGGTCACGGCATCGAGAAAAGCGAGTGTAAGTCTGCAAGCGCAGCAGCAGAGTATTCGTCGTGCGGATAGATGGATGGATGGATTGATGGATTGCTGATGTGGTCGAGTGTTCGATGACTTGTTATGGGGGAAAAAAGGATCGATGATGACAAGACTTTGTTCCTGTTAGGTCAAACAGCGTGCTGACAAGGACATCCACGCAACCAACGTGGGCGATAGATAAAGGTACCAATGAACGCCAAGCTGTCATTGGTCAGTGGCATGGAGTCAGTGCAAACGACTCCACAGCACTAACATCCAAACCGCATGTAATTTACGAGTGAAACAGATGGTTCAGGGGAAGAAATCCCATTCAAGGAGGACCAGCGGGGAACTACACTAGTATTGATCGGGGCCACTGAAATGGCAAGACCAAAGTGATGATCGAAAAGCCAGTCCAAGCTTCAGCCTTATGAGAAATCGCTTGTTCCACTGTCCAGGGCCTTCGTTGTGTTGTCTAGGTAACGGGCGGTGTCCGGGATACGGCGGGGTTGAATTGATTCGGTATGTTACCTTACAGCCTTACACCGTCATCGGTCTAGACACGCCGGCGCCGTCAAGGTTCTTTTTCCTCTTGACAATTGCCACCGCTTGAGCTCAGCTTCTCGTTTCATCGCGAACCTCTTCCTCCCAAACAGAACAGAACTCGCCCACCATGGACGCCTCCCAAGAAACCTCAAGCCTCGACAAAACCTCGCTCGCCACCATCTCCCTCCTCGAATCCCGTCTCCGGCGAATCGAGCATATCCTCTACGGCCCCTCCGACCCTCCAACCCAAGCGCCCTCCTCCTCCGCAACGACCTCGCTTACCCAGCTCGAACACCGCTTCAACTTGCTCATACGGCGCTTTCGCGTGTACGCCGAGCTTCTAAAGATTCGTACGTTCCTCCAACCTTGCCATATTTTCCCATTACATATTTCAAAGCTAACCAGAGCGGCCCCAAAACAGACAAAGCCAACCCGACCCTGTTCCACACCTCCCCCTCGGCCGATCAAAAACTCCCACCAACGGACCTCCCCCCAGCCGCCATCCTCGCGACAGTCCTCTCGTACGCCTCTCAATTCCCCCAGACGGCGTCCGCCTTGGTAGCAGCCGCCCCAGACAACACCATCGAATCTGCAATCCCCGATACAAAACTGTCGGCCGAACTCGCGAGCTTGATACCAAGGATGAAGGGATTGGAGGCCATGCAATTGGCGCAAGAGGCGGAAATAGCGGAGCTCAGGGAGAGAAGTGAAGCGGTGATGAAGGCGTGGTACGAGAAGAGGGTGCTGGGGTATGGAAAGTTTGTGGCGGAGGGAGAGGGGAGGGTGGAGAAATGCGAGTTGAGGGTGAGGAGAGCGGAGAGGGTGAGGGAGATGGATACTGTTACAGAGTGAGAAGGCGAAGAGGAGCATGGGGTTTCCACAGAGTGAAGCTCTGCGCAGCCGGCGTAGTTCGCATGGAGATACAAGCTCACACTGGTCCTGGAGGCGATCTTTCCGCCCTGGGCCATTTTCGGGTGCTGAAAGACGGCGTCATGATGGAGCAACTGGTTAGGCGACCGCGAACAACAATTATCGGGCTTGGGGGCGCGTGGATGGAATCCTTCAAGCTTGGGCGGACACAAATCACCAGCTGTCAACAGTGGTTGGCATATTTGCAAAGGAATGGGATAGATGTCATGACGCGGCAGATCAGCGGGAGTTGAGGCGTCATCTCTTGGCACAATGGAATGTTCAGCCGATTCCCCTGCCATCCTTAGCACCGACAGAAGACAGGTGGACGGTGCTGGAGCTCTACAGTGCACTACTTGGGATTATCCACGAGAGGCTCTTGGTGAACACCCAGTAAACCATTTAGGTACTTATTGTTTGGCTCATTCAAATTGTGTTCCGAAACGAACGGCGTTCCCCTGGAACCCCACGCAGCGAGCCTAAAGCCCCTGCATAATGCGTGGTGAATCTCTGTGTGGATGCTGACATTTGTGCCCGTCGAAAAGCTCCATGCCCGTCACCGAGCTCAGCTGAATGATTCATGTTGCATGGAAACTAGCTCTCAGCCTATCGTTTACAAGTGGTCATGATGTTTCTGGACAATGAGTGGGTGGAGCGCAGAAACAAAGCCACATGGCTAGCTGCCTGACTGATTTCCCGAGTGTTACAAATGAGTTTGAACAGTGTAGAGCTAAGAAAAAAATAAATAAAAGAAAATAAAAACACCCAAGTATCTTGCCATGACCCAGTAGAGCCAACCTCAATTCCACTAGACCATCATGCCCTTTGAACAAGTCATGATTTACATGCTTCCCTCTTCCGCCCGTCTTGGCGATCAGCTAAAAGTGAAGAAAAAGAACTGCATTCCGATTTGGCAGAGAAGAGGTCCGTGCCCATCTCCATCCCGGCTGTCCCTTCTTTTAATAACATTGCATTCATTAGCTCAAAAAACCGCAATAATGTGATTGGTTGATCTGCACAGTGTGCCGCGCGTTGACATTTTGTGCAGTTGTCTCCGTCCGCCAACGCCCTCCAGGCCCTCCACACAGCGGACATGGCTCCCCCATCTTCAGTGGATTCAGTGGGCTCCATTGTTGGTCCCTTCCTCACTTCTCGTGCTCCTCTCATCCACTCGTTTTCATCCGCCATTCCCCAGGCAAGACTGGCTGGACTTGAACTTGCCCCGGAGTCGTTGGCCTTTTCCGGATCTCCCAACGAACCACTACCTCTACCTAAGTACCCATCCCGTCCTTGCCCGCTGCAACTGCAACTTGCTACCCATCCATCCCCTCATTTCTGTTCTTTTTTCCCTCCTTCAGTTCTTTTTTTTCTTCCCTTTCCCTTCTCCATTGGCCGGCGTTGATTATCGCCCCCCCAGCCAGCCCATCTTGAACCACAATTGAATTCATCGCTCCCTTCCTTCCCTCGACCACCACACATTGTCCTCGACGACAACAGCATACCGATCGCCCATGTCCAGGCCATATCCGAGCTGAGCTGAGCACCCTCTAACGAGAAGCGGAACGAGACTGGGGAATACGACGTTGGCAGGTACCGAGAGATTACCGGCATCAAACAACCAGACAAACAAAGAAAAAGGGAAAAAAAAGGAAATCAGGACGGACCATCTTCAGACTTGCCTGGACTCTTTCTACCAATTGATCTACCGTACCGCGCCAAACAAGTACCGTACCGAATACATCTCCCGACCCGCGCGACGACTTCGTTGCTTATTTCCCCTGAAGATTGTTTGTAGTGACGGCCACTTTGGACTCGGCCTCCTCCTCTCAGCCCGACAGCGACCACCCATCTTTCAATAACATCGATCGCAATCCGTCCGTCATCTTTGCTCATTTCCATCACCTAACTGCTACCTATACCTACTTGCAACGACCGAGACGAGCAATATCGCGTTGCTGGACACCGAATTCCTCGCTCGACGTCTTGCAGCAAACGACGATACCCCAATTCTTGCTTCGACCCCGACCACTTGTCGCCGTCGCGCTTCCTCTCTTTTTTTCTGCAAACATCGCATTTGCCATCGCAAAACAAACGAAACATAACATTGCCAACCGCGGACTGGTCCCCGGAATAACACACACACTCACTGCCACTCGCTGTCATCCTATGCTCCTGGTGAAGGTGTGCGTCAACTGAACTTGTCCCACACGTCACGGACCTTGAATATCCCGAGAGAAGGCTCTCCCTTGGCGACTCTCGCCCTTGATGCAATCGTACCGAGGATCGCTCGATTATAACAACCCCAAAATGGAACACGGCAGGAACTCGTACCGCCGAAAAGGCATAGACATGGGCAACATTATTGGTGACCCGTTTGCTTTGGCCACTACTTCTATTGCCACTGTGAGTTATGTTCTCCCGCTCTTGTCGCGTTACAAGAACTAACATTTACCTACCCCAGCTGTCATGGATCATCATCCTCTTTGGATCCATCTTCGGCTACAGGGACCAAAACGATGGAAAAGATGGGGATCCCGTCATCATTTGGCCAACCTACTGCTGGTTTACTCTCGTCTTCAACTTCTTCCTCATTCTCGGCATCTTCATCGTCATCGCCTCCGACAGCGCTCAGACCTACCATGTCGCCATTGTTGGCTACCTGGCCGTCGGCCTAGTCGGATCCACGTCGTCGATTAACAACCTGATTTACAGCGGCGTTGCGTCCATGGAGGCGACAGCGGCTGGGTACATTTTGTTGTCCATGGTGACGGTATGTCGTTCCCCGTTCAAACTCCCCTCCACTTGCCCTGACCAAATTTGCTAACGTCCGCCAGATCATCTGGATATTCTACTTTGGCTCCGCCCCCTCCGCTGTTCCCCGCGCCTACATCGACTCCTTCGCGCTCACCAAGGAATCCACCCTCCCTGCGCATCACATGAGCCGCCAAACCATGAACCACAACGGTCTCTCCTCTCCCAATGCTTACGGCTCTTACAACATGCGCCCCGAAACCTCGGCCTCGGGCCTCCAGCCTCCGCAAATGTACACGGGCCAGCTCAACGGGCTCGAAAACCCGGCTCGCCAGTCGCAGATTCCCCAGGGTTTCTCGTCAAACAACATGCCCAAGCCCCAAGGAGAAGGGGAGATTGTTCCGCCAACGGAATACCCGTATAGGGCCAAGGCGATATTTAGCTACGAGGCTAACCCGGACGATGCGAACGAGATTAGTTTCTCAAAGCACGAAGTGCTGGAGATTAGCGACGTGAGCGGGCGGTGGTGGCAGGCAAGGAAGGAGAATGGAGAGACGGGTATTGCGCCGAGCAATTACTTGATTTTGCTATGAGCCGGCTTGAACGGATTGGGGATGGAGTTTTATGTTTTTTTTTTGTTTTTTTTTTCCCTTCTTTGAGAAAGATGATCTGGCGGTTCTGTGTGCGAACCGCC
>HF970631.1:16087-26939 GCA_000604205.2 Neurospora africana FGSC 1740
TCGCATACGGGAGCCGGACTGGAAAGCCGGAGTCCCGTTCACGGGGTGGAGCACTGTCCGGTGCGTGTAACAGTCGGACGCGCCGAGAAGCCATGGCTACTTGGATAGGCATCCTTCATCTCTCATATCCATTCTGGGTTGCGGGAAGAGCAAGTGGAAATTCTGTTTTCCACTCTATCACATCTGGCGATGTTTTCATGTGGATGTAAACAATGACGACATGAATTGTTACGAGGGTTAGGGTCATGCTTGTAGCTTGGAAGAGCTCCTTGGAGCTTATTTCTCAGGTCAACCCTCGAACAATCAGTTGACAGCTTGAGTCAATTGAAACCTATATTCATTTTATTGCTCTCTCGCCTTCGTATCACTTTCTTCTCAACACGAAGCCCATCATGTTCAGCGACAATTGCACTGTCTTTGTGAGATGAAAGCTCTCACGTGTTGTTTCACCTGACTCCACGCTAGCTCTTTCTGGCAATCACCTGGGGAAGCTTTCCAGAAGGTGGCCCAAGCGCCCTCATGGAACCCAGCAACCGTTCGCCAGTTGCCAGCGGCAGAACGGAACAGAAGGGCAGCGGTGCGTCGGGGGCCTCTGACCACTGCCCAGCTGTGGACTCTCAGCAAAACCCAGCTTCGGGAGAGACAGACAAAACATCATCTCCCGCCTCTCCGCTCTCTCCCGGTCAATTGTCACTCCGACATCACACCACACCCACCACCCGCCGTCGTCACCATGTTGTCCCGCACCGCCGTCGCCGTCGCCCGCCGGGCCACCGCTGCCCCCGCTCTCCGTCGCAGCATCGCCACCACCGTTGTGCGCCGTAAGTGAACAATGTCTGGACCTTCTTTTGCGGCCTGAAAAAAAGCACGGCATCGAAAAAAAAGCTCCAATCGCGAAGCTGCAAATATCCGCGCAAAAGCAATTATCGTCACCATTCCACCACCGTCATCACGACAACAAAACCCCCCTACCACCACCACGAACAAACTCGCGACAACCAAATACGCATCAATTGCAACCCCGAATACCGATCGAAAAACACTGACACCATGTTTTTATCTTGAATCCAGGCCAGGCCGAGACCAAGGCCCCTACCCCCCACATCAAGACTCTTTCCGGTATGATGATCTCCCCCCGGCGATTGCGTCACGATTGTGTCTATTGGGACTATCTGGGAACTGGGCTATGCGAACTGGAAGCTGTGGTGGGGTCTCTTGAAGCTCGAGCTGAGCTTGGTTAAGCTTGGGAGAGCTTGAAACAACAAGGGGGAGGAAGCATTGGACGACCAAAAGGAGACGGGGTTATCATCGCGGACGACGGGAGAAGCTCGACCAGCTCAAGCTCGAGGGTTTCTCTACCACAGCTTTCCACCGGGTAGCTCAGTTTCAGCCCAGCTCCCATAGCTCCCTCGCCCCATGACGATGCGGGGTGACGTACGAACGCATTGACTGACTTGTACCTTCTCCCTTCGCGACAAACAGAGATCAGGACCAAGGAGGACCTCATCGGCCCCGGTGCCGCTCCTGGCACTGTCCCCACCGATATCGAGCAGGCCACTGGTCTCGAGCGTCTCGAGATTCTCGGCAAGATGGAGGGCGTCGACGTTTTCGACATGAAGCCCCTTGATGCCTCCCGCAGGGGTAAGACTTACAACCCGGGTTGAAGAGCTGGGAGAGCTGGGAAACTAAAACGACATGACAGGCACCATGGAGAACCCCATCTCCGTCCGCTCCGCCGGTGAGGAGCAGTACGCCGGTTGCACTGGCTTCCCTGCCGACTCCCACAACGTCATCTGGCTCACCGTGAGTGCCCCGCATGCTGCCCCTTTTTACCACTGAAGTATTGTCTGACGGAAAGATAGATGACCCGCGAGCGCCCCATCGAGCGCTGCCCCGAGTGCGGCAACGTCTACAAGATGGACTACGTCGGTCCCGAGGACACCCACGACCACGACCACGACCACCACGGCTTCGAGGAGCCCAAGACCTTTGCCGACTTTGTCAAGCCCCAGTACTGGTAAATACCCAGTTTTGTTGGGTTGCTAAGGGAGATTCGAGGTTTTGTAGTGGGCTGTTAATAGAAGAAGACATTGAGAAATACGATGCATGCATATGAAGACGTCAAGGGGCGCGGGCCACAAGGGGGGCATTGTGACTGCGAGTTGCGAGTAGAGTGGGCGAATGACTGACCATGCGGTGACGAACAAGAACCTGGGAACTCTTCTGAAACCTGGAATTGTAGAGTACATGTAGATATGCCCTGGAAACTCCCAAAGCCGAAGTTGTATAGATTTATCTTATGACCTCTTTCAGGCTTTGGATATTCTAGACTTCCAACAAGCGCATAACGCGGCTGGATGATGATCTCCCTGGGCATCATGATCTTGGGAAGTAAGCGTATGTCAAGCTCGCAGGCTCCGACCGGGCTGCATCCGTCTCCTATGTTCCATAACTGGAACGTGTAGCGGCTCTTTGGAGCGTTGGTATCGCCCAAGTAAGGTAAGGCATCGTGCCCCCCTTATCATCCTCCTATCAAGTATCCCCATGTGTCTATCATAAAGGGCCTGGCAGGAGTATCAAACCGACTTTCCACCCTTACTCGGCATGCCCCTTTTTGTGGTTGTAAACTCCAAACGTCCTTGTGCTAAGCTTCAACCCTCCTCATCACCAAAGCTAAGCTTGATTTTCTTAGCCTTCTTCTTGGTCGCCTTGGGCTTTGGCTTCTCCTCTGCCTCTTCAGTCTTTCCGCTGTCCTTGTCCCTGGCAGCTGTAGCATCAGTCTTCCCCTTTGTCTTTCTGCCCTCACCATCTCTCTCTTGCTCCTGATCCGAATCACCACCACCAATAACTTTACCCACTTTCCTCTTCTTACTCGCCCCTATCCCCACGCCCTTCTCTTCCTTCGCCTCTGCCTTCTTATCCCCTTCTTTTTTTCCTTCTCCTATTGTCCCCCCTTCCTCGGCTTTTTCACCCCCCTCTTCTCCTTCCCCATCTTTCCTTTCGTCCCCCTCCTTCTCCATCACCGTCCCATCCCTCCCCACCACCACCCCATCAACCACATTCCCCTCTTCATCCAAAACCAAAGGCGCATCCTCCGCCTCCTCACTTCCACTCTTCTTCTTCGTCGGTCGCCTCCGCGCAGCCAATATCGGATCGGGCCCGTCGCCGGGCGCGTTGTGCTGGGCGTGTAAGCGAGCGAGAAAGGGAGGGAGGGTCGCGGAGCGGTCGTAGTGGAGGTTTTTGGGGTTGAGTTTGCCGGTGCTGCCTCTTGAACCAGACATCTTGGCGAAGTAGGCAGAACGAGGAAGATTTACTACTGATCTGCTCGAGATTGGAGGCTGGTGGTGGTGGTGGTGGTCGTATATCGTGGATGACGAAGCAGGACGTCTCGGTTGAATTTGAAATGGTTAACGCGAAAGGTGGTTGGAGGGTTTGGGACTTCTGCGAGGGGGATTGCGCTTTGGGTTATTTTAAGTTTGCGATCGATCGATCCATCGATCGATCGGTGGTGTCGCGAGGGTTGCGCCGCTCGGAATCGAGAGCAGTCTGGGGCTGCTGAAGTGTTGATGGTAGGTTTGATGATGGCTTTGGGAGCTGGTGCACACTCAGGACCTTTGGGAAGAGGTGGGACCGTAAAGAGAAGGGGAGAGCGAGTTGGGAAGTGATGGTTGGATGTGAATCTGGAGAGTGACACGAAGCCTGCGTGCGACTGGAATCCAATTGTATTGTTTGAGACCTCGATGGTTTGGTCCACCGATATGGACCCACCCAGTCCGCTGGAAGATTTGACCAACCGGCCTTGAAAATGCGGGGCCGTCATAGGTACCTCTATTTGTAGTGTAAGATCTTAGCCGTTAGTGCAACCTCCGGGGAAGCTCACTGTGCAACACCAAACCTTAACAACGTCACTGACCCATCGTCAACATCAACTTCAACTTCATCAATATTCAATATCAACATCCAATTTTGATGCCATGAAAGATCATAAATATACCTCCGAAGCAAAGTTATCTTTGACACCGAATCGATTTCTCGTCCCCAGGGACATCGCATCAACATCAGACATCTCCATCTCCTCCATGTCTTCCATGTCCTCCATGGCCCAGTCCCTTCTCCATCCACATCAACCTCATGCTGCTGAACCTCTTCATGTTTCTCACCTCCCTCACTGCCAGCTTCATGAACCGTCACCACCCACCACCCTTGAAATCAACGCTTACTCCACCTCCTTCCTCCTCTCCTACTACTCTTTATATACAGACTCCGAATTTTCACTCTCACTCTTATCACTTCTAAACAGCCAACTCTCGTTCACCTCCCTCTGCATATATCCATTCCCATTCCCCTGGCTTGCCCATCCGCATAGGCGGTTGATCCCTCCCCGATCTCTGACCGTCATAATCATTCTTGCTGCGCACTTCAACACGTAACCAACCGTCGGATGACAGAGATATGATAAAAGGAGCGTGCGAAGGCGTGTGCATTTTCTCATTCATGATCAGCCTGTCTTTTATCTCTACTTAGTATACGTATGGGTTAGTGCAATGTGTTGATTACTTATAGTGTAGTTCCAACCTCCAATACTTACGTATCTCTACGGCGTTTGGAAATAACTTTGGGCATGAAAGGGCGTGTGTGTGTGTGTGTGCGGATGAACTGCTGGCAAACAACTCCAGCGAGGCTTGATAGATCTATCTGTGGGCATGTTCCGGCTGTTCCTGTTTTGCTCCGTTCATATGCTGCATTGTCCACCCCGGGGAAGCTTTCCTCGACAGACGGGGCAGTGCAAAACCCTAACTAACGGTGCCGAATCTTCAATGGCTGAGATGCAGTTGCGGTAGGGCGATCAGGAGAATGTTTTAGTTAGGTAGATACAGCAATCCGACTGTCATGGAACGCGTGATCTTCATGGCAAACAACGAGGGCATGATGAGGTCAAAACTTTCTGAACAGAAGACTTGCAGAAAGGGAGGCAGACACAGGCCATTTTGCAACGCACCTGATACCTCTAGGGGAGAATGCCATATGCTATATGGTATGTGCGAGATCGCGATACTAGTCGCACACCGGCTTTGATGGAAAGGAGAGACAGAATAGCTAAAGGGGAGGAAGCAAAGTGGGAAACAATGGCGGAAGCTGTTGATTATCAGCGAACAACCTATCTCCTCTTCTGCTTTGTGCCGAGCACTGTCACTCATCGCCTCATTCTCGCTGCCACCACGACCATCTTCCTCAATCGCGCAGGCACTAGCACCTCCCCTTGACGAGGACTTGAGCACAGACCCCGAGCTTCATACCCAACCTTTCTCAGCCGGAAAATGCTTCTGGTTCCTGCTTAGAATAGGGTTGAACGTGTTGACGTGACCCAGAGAGTTGAGCTGATCACCGTTGGCGGTGGACTGAGATCCAAACTCCAAACTTTCATCCACGCTATTGCCGCCCTGGTACCCGGCAGCGTAGCTGGGGTTGTAGTCGCAGGACGGATACTGTTCAGTCCCACCAAGATATGACTGCAGAGCAGGAGAGTACGTGTTGTGCACATTGTTCGTCGGTACACCGTCATATCTGCCGTAGTCACCAGCATAGTTGTAGTGTCCGGGACCGACGAGGAGTGCCTCTTCCTGACCATAAGTTGGAGAGGGACCGGTATCAGTGAGTTGTAGAGCCGGCGAGATGGAAACATTGGCTGCAAACTGCCCATGGCCGTTCCATGGAGAGGAAAGCGAAACAGGGGCAGTGATTGTGTTGTTGAAGGGATAGACGGATGAAGCATCGAGGCCGAAGGTGGTGTTTGACGATAAAGCCGAGGGTGCGCGTGAGTTGAGAGTACTACTGGAGGGTCCAACAAGATTCCCTTGACAGTTACTGTAGGACGATGATCCCGGCCTTGGGCTCGCGAAAAAGTGATTAAAACCCGCGGCGTGGATGCCTGATAACTGTGGAAAAGACTCCATTGCATACGCTGAAGAGTGCTCACTCGGCGCGAAAGCTGCCACCGGAGGATTGAGACAGCCGAGAGTAGTGTTCGACGTGCATGCAGAAAGAGCAGGAGAAGGGACCGTATTGGTGAAGAGCCCAATCCGGCTATGGTTCAAGTCAAGGGGTGGCATAGATGACACTGAGCCCTGCCTTAGCCTTGCAGATAGCTGGTATTCACCCGGATCGCTCATGGCCGTCGAGTGTGGGGAGAAGTTTATCTCGAATTGGCCATGGTGACTCGATGTGTAGGCCGCCAATGTAGCAGTGGGAGCACCAATTGTAGTGTTCAAGGAGTTTGTCGAAGGAGAGGGAGAGGCAACAGTACTGGTAAAGTGGCCAATCTGACTCTGACTCCAGTTCGGATAGGACATCGATGACGACGAGCCTGGCCTAGTGGGTAGTTGATAATACTCTGGCTGTATGTTGTCCCTGCGGTTCAACTGAGATGATTGGGCTATGACTTGAGGTTGCTCTGCCCCAATGCGTGTTCTTTCGCCAGTTCTGTCGGTGCTGGGACGATTCTTTGAGGGGGTTTTCGTGTCATCCGGCTCGGGTGTTCTGTAGGTGATGTCTCTCGGGGTTTCGACTACCAAGTATAAGCGATGACCCCAAACGGAAGATAGCAAGGACCACCGTACCTTCTTGTAACTCTTCATCCTCAAATTTCCTGATATTTTGACGTTTCCTAAACCGCGTGAACCTGGTCTTTGGTATCTTCTTGCCATTCTCGTTGAAAAACACTGTTTTCTTTCCCTCCTTGAGTCGCTTTTGTTGTATCTTGAGCATGGATATCATTTCACTGGTCTTGTAGTTTTTCTCGAATCCCCACATCTTGAAGTAACGTTTGTATTGTTTGTCCCTGTGTAGCCATCTGGTGTTAGCCATCGGCCTGACATGGGAGGGAAATGTAACGTACGAAGCCAATAAGTTATGATCTCGTTTCATAATGTCAACAACTTGTGGTAGGGTTTTGTTTTCCGTAATGTATAAGCGATAGATGGTGTCCCGGTGTTTGTCCAACTTGGACTGTTTCTCGGAAAGGTTTGGCATCGTAGAAAGACTTTGATGGATGTAACTGTTGCAGGATGAAAATTGGTCTGGCAGCGCCCAAAAATAGAACAGTAGGCTCCGGAGGCCGTTTTATACTGAAGACATATAGAATGCCTGTGGAACGCATGACGAAAGCACGGAGGGAACCAGGTGAGTGATTATATACAAGTCACTCCCGTTAGTAGGAAAATAGAGCCGCTCGGCCCCATGTCAAAGTCGACAGACAAAACAATTATTCGCCCTGAAAATGAGCCATTGGAGGTAGACCGCCAGATGCACCGGCAGCGCTCCGAGGTATGAGGATCTTCAATGGAGTATGTATGCAGCTGCGGCTACATGATGCTTGGCAGAAAAAGAGAGGAAGGACTGACCAGGTACCATCAGGACCCTGCAACGTCGAGGTGTAATGGTACATTGTCATAATAGAGCGCCGGGACTTTTGTCCATGAACTGGTTCGGCCAGACTGGCATTGAGCCCAGGATGGATAAGCCATGAAACGTTCAAGACCTAGCAAGGCTAGTTTTGAGGGAGATCCAGCACGACGATGGGAAGGGGGTCAGGAACCGGTGTGCTGTGCTACCTCTCCATTAGGGCGGCTGCACCTGCACGTGGGGCAATTCGTCCTGATGTTCGTCTGGCGCTGGTCATGTTCCATCCGCATCAAGTGTGACGGCAGGCGATCTGCTTCTAGACTGGCACTCCCTAATATGTTTGTGATTCTCTTTCCAGTGATTCCAAAGATCAGCTAAGCCCTTAACCCGGTTTAATGGTTACGAGGACGTCAAAGGCTTCGATGGTGCACTCGGATGCGAAGCCGGCATGACGTGCGGCGCACGCATCGCCCATATCTTGGGTATGATCTGGATCGTGGGTTGGAAACAGATAACCGGGAACAAGAATGTTGTATTGCGCCGGATACATGGAAACAAGCATCCGAGTACCATCAATATCTGAAAGCCGAGCCGCAGCCAGAAGGTGTGCTGGATTTCCCGTTGTAGCTTCCCGGGGACGAGGCACTCCGCGTCCGCGAGTCCCATGGCAAGCTGAAGGAGTCGCTTCCTCGTGAAGACATTTAACAGATTGACTGTAAAGGGCTAGGTGCAGGCTGTGCATGAACGTAAGAGTGCTGGATATTCCCGTAGACCTGGGAAGCGACGGTGAGTGGTGTAACGTTCGGAACAAGTGTAAAAAAGGCATCCAAGCCATGAGTTGGTCGCCTTGTTGCGGGAGTTGCTTCCGGCAGGGGAACCGGGGGAGGTAGTCATGGACAAGGCGAGATACAGCTGTTGCAAGAACCAGTGCACGCGGGGAAGACAAGCCATCACCATTACTGGTTCCGCGGGGAGGTCTCCGGTTGGAGCTGTGAGCCGAACGCTTGTATGTGTCACGGGAGCTGTCGCTCAAGTGCTGCGGATCTATTGATGTGCTCCCCGTACCGTGTTTGCTCTACTCAGCCTTGGATGCCTCGGGACCTCGGGTGTAACGGTTTTCGCGACTCGAAGAGACAAGATGGGACTTGTATCGTGGCTCGGGACCAATGTAGGACTGGAGATAGCTCTGGACCTTGCCAAGAAGCGGCCACTTCACCGGTCTCGTCACGAAGTCAGCCTTGGTGTTCTCGATGCCCGACAACACGGGAAGGGAGCCAGGCCGTTACCTGATACTCCAGATAGGCTGGGGCAGGCTAACTGCAATTGACAGTTAGCGGAGCGCCCATACCTAACTTGATGAACACTTCTCAAAAGTCCCGTAAGAGCAAATACGTACCACCTTAAAGGCGCACCCAGCCGAACTCTCCAAGCCGTGGGTTGGGTGGACAATACCCTTCCACCACCATGGGGGCCAAAACGCGGGGCATGAAATCATTGGAGAGCTGTCAAGTCACATCAATTCCCTTTGAAGGTGATGATGAGGAGCCCGCGGTCGGGAAACTAACTCTTGACCGCTTTCCCAGGCACTGCCAGGCCCGTTTCTGAGACCCGTGGGCGTGGTCACGATAACGAGGCTGGCCAACTGGCGAATCGTAATGGTGTAACCACTCTTGAGCCACTCTTGGGAAGTAAAGAGTCAGATCCGGAAGACTGGAGGGCGTTTTTGCAGCCTACTGAGCCACACTCTACCATTGAGAGACGTCATTCGAGAGACGGTGGTGGAGACACCAAGTCACCAGGAGACACCGAAGGCACGAGAAAACACCGAGATGTATGGACGCCGAAGAGAAGATGCCGAGTCGAAAGCGACTCGTTCATATTCAAAGCCTCTTCATCGTATCCTCCGGCCAACAAGGCACGCCCATTGTCGTACAAACTAGAGATGTGCAGTGTTCATTCGACGAATCCGGATGATCTGCTCGACCCTTTTGCCGTATGCGGTAACCAGAATGCCGTCGACGGTGTTGATGGTGTCGAGATGCTGACAGAGATAAAAAAGCGGTGGAGGGACAGAAAGACGTTGATTCGATGAGGGAATGAAGAGCCAAGGCAGAAGCCCCTAATCCAAAGAAATATCATCGTATCTTCCAGGCTGGACGTGGCCAAGTGATACAAAGCGGTGTCAAGAGGAAGGAACACAGTGGAAGTCAAGAGTGGAGGAGCTAGGAAATGTTAGTGGATTGATCGACAAGACCTCAATGGCGTTAACGCTGCACGTCAATTGCAGCCCGGGCACGCTAAAGCTGCACGCAATGACCCTGAAAGCACTGCAGCCACTAACAGTGCTGCCTGCCCTGTCTTGTAGCACGCTCCACTGCATCCAGGAGCCTCCTCCATTCAACTTCATGACAACATCTTGTCGTGAACGGAAAGCGCGACGAAACACCAGAAAGTTCACGTCAACACATGACCACGGTTGATACCTCAGACCGCAAGTTCATATGCAAAATTTCACGAATGAAGAGGACCCATTGTCCACCTGGGACCAAATGTCACGAGACCGCATCCCATTATCTGCAACAACACGTCCAACCAGCGACGGGACTCAACACCAAGACGGGACATAGATCGCAAAGTAAACAAGGCACCACTGCCAAATTCACAAATGGCAAAAAGAACCATACATAGTCCAGACCGCAACTTGGCCTGAAATGCAACCAATGAAGAGAGAGGACTCGTTGCCCAAGGACCAAAGGCCTTTCTTCTAGCACGTCCAAACCAAGAAAGTCAACTGACTCGACTCCAAAGAACGGGATCGTGAAGTAACCAAGGAGGATACAAAAAATTACAAATTATCTACCGATAGGCCGCAACTTGGCCTGAAATGCAAGATATTACGAGGATTCAAGTTCATCGACACAACCTAACTAATATTTGCAACATGACGTCCAATCAAGAGTGTCTGTCGACAGCCTTACGGCCCTATCTGAAGAGCATCATCATTACCCACTTGTGCTAGCAGCAAGAACACCACTGCAAGCAGTTAAGGTCTTCCGGAACGAACAATGTTCTCTCTCCACTGCGTTCGGTACCAATGTCAACGTCTCAAAGAACGACAAAAGAACTTTCAGACTGCTTCGTATCAACCAAAGCAGAACAGACCCTCTGCAGAAACAGCCTAATTCAGGCAGGCAGACCTCACGGCGCTCATATACCATGAAACGAACGATTGCATGATCATACAAGACAAAGAAAATCCATTAATGCCTTCCCCCCCTCATAACCCTTTCTTTTTTTCCCTTAGCATACATAATCCAATAATCATATATACCTCTAGAAAAACAGTCAGAGGCAGCAGGGTCAAAAAAGAATGTAAACCAAAAACGCCGCTGAATGGTATAAAAACTCCCAAAGCAAACCACGAACTCAAATACACAAAGAACAAGAAAAG
>HF970631.1:49626-60339 GCA_000604205.2 Neurospora africana FGSC 1740
AAACTGTTGCAGCTGGGATTCATATGCAAGCGGTTGCGAAACGCACCCACCTGCGACTGAGCAGTGAGTACATGTTTCAACACGCGGCTGTATCCGGAGATAAGGTGTTGTATATTATCTCTCTAGGCCCTCAGCTTCTCGCTGTTCGGCTTTTGGAACTTGGGGCTTGTGATGCGCCTCATTCGTCATCATCCAGGCCTGTCAATCGTAGTGGTGAGCAAGTGGATACATATGTGGTAGGGTAGAAATGGTAAAGAAGACGGGTTTAGGCAAAGAGGAACGCTGGAAAGACAAAAATGGACATAACAATGGTGTTTGATGGGTCGCTTTGTGGTTGACGAAGGGGGTAGAACTCTCGTTATACATACTTGTCTCCATCGCTGTATTATTACGGATGAGAGACGGCGGAATGCAGTGGTAATGCAGCAGACAAAGGCAGGTATGGATATGGAGCAAATAATGGTATTTTCAGGCCTTCCTGGCGAGACGGGCATCAGAGCCTCCTGATTCAGCCTCACACATATTCCCCAGCTCTCCTGTAATGGCTTTCTTCTCTAGAAAGTACCTTGTCCGGTATCGCTGTGAGAGACCGAGAAACTGTTGCAACCAGAACAAGGCAAACCTCCGTTTTTGTTGTTTCGAACAAAGTCCGAATGAGGTATCAGCGGTGCCAATGTTCGTGTCAGTGTCAGTTCAGCGTCTTTCCTCACTAGGTAGTTGCTGCGGCCTCGGGGAGTAGGGTTAGACACTGACACTCCGTGACACTACGACATGACCCCATAGCGATGTTAACCCTCAGTCCCAAACAATGGCTGTTGAAAGCCTACCACAACTATGCCATGGTCGTGGCCCCCCTTTGATGTTGTAGTCCTCACCACCTACCTAGTTCTTTCGTCATCGGTGGCTAGTAGATTTGGCTTGACTGACACCTTCCCTGGGGCTTCCCATCCACTTTTGTGTCTCTAGATCCAGCAGATGAGCGACACCATGATCTTCTTGAAGGGTTTCGGTGTAGCCTGCTCTCCTGTTGCTGTCACTTGTCAGTCATTCAAGTTTGTGCGCCCTGTAAATTTGAAAGGAAACAGTTCCGCGACGGAATACAAGGGACCCCTTCCACTTCCCCTTTTTTTACACCCTTCCAATGTCTACATAAGCACAAGAAAGTACGTGAGCCAAGAAAAGTAATCATCGCCGGGAGAATATTATATGGATCCCAGAAGGGATTGTATACTACCGCTCAGGCCCTGCTATCTGCGGCCGTTTGGTAACGGCCTGCCTGCGTGTGGCATGTAAGCAGGTAGGTATTCGGGGAGTCTCCCCCCAACGTGGAAGTTTAGATGGAAAGGCCATCTCTTGACATTCAGGGGCTGCAGAAAGATAGATAGAGAGACAGACAGACAGGAAATGGAACTTCGGCAATGAAAGGCAAGTACATGGGGTATTTCTGTCGTGTATACCATGGCAATACCGGTAGGGCACACTATGGGTCCTCAGAGTGGATGTTTTTGACAAGATGCGCATGCGAAAGGGTCTTGTTGCATACTTATTGAGTTAAAGTTCTCGATTAACGCCAGAATAAAGCTCTTGCAGGCGGGTTAAAAGCGGCTTTCAAGGCAGGTAGGCGTCGTATTGTTCCATACGAGGGCGTCGGAAGGGTGTTGATATGCAGGTCCTGCCGAACTATATTGAACTGCCAACCCTGCGGTAGATGGACGCTTAAAACGAGTATCAGCACGTGGGAGTCGCGCCTACCAGGACGAGATGCGTTTCTCCTCCGCCAAGGGAATCAGCAATTCCAAGCAATCTATTGACTTCCTTCTCTTCAACAAACAGAAAGCGTAAGCGGCGGCCTCGGCATTGTCATAGTGGCTTTCTTGTGTAAGCTCAGAAAGGTTCAGGCGAGGTTGATAGCCACAAATTTCGCCTGTGGTCAAGGAGTTTAGAGACACTGTGTTTCGGGAGGAGACAGAGAGCCGCTTGGCATATTTACACATATGTTTCTTGATGGAGGGCAAATTTGATTTCCCTGGCTGTATCATCGGAATATTACCAAGGCACAGCAGTCATGCTATTCGTGATAGTAGCCAAACAAGGAGCATTATGGCTCCTGAGTAGTGATAGTTCCTGCAGAGTGCCGATGAAAGTCCTCTCCAGTTGGCTGTGGACCCTCACGCAAGTTGATGCAACACTTGCTCGAAACGGAGGACCGGAGAAGATAGAAGTTTGTGAGACATGGCTTCACAAGACCCATCGATTGCCCGTTCTCAGAGGGTCCTTGTTGAGGGTCCGGAGAACAGGACGCATAGTCCGGCACCACAAACTCAACCCAGCAGTCCGAACACTAACTGTAATTCTCGATCTCAGTTTGTTTTTCGTAGACTTTGTGCTGCAATCAAACAACCCACAGTCTATTGTTTTCAGATCTGGTCTCCAAGGCTTATCTGAAATCATTGCGGGGTGTTTTCGTGATTCTGCGAGCATCCGTCTGCCCGCCTTTGCTCATGAAGGACCATGTGGTGGTGTCAAGGCTGTGGAGTACAACGGAAATAATTTGAATACGAGTTGAACTTTCGAGTTTCGCACTTGAAGCCCTCATCTCCGTTCTTGCATGAGTGAATTGGAGTTTTTCCCTTCCTGTTTTCTTTCTTTTTCCTGAAGGATTTGGAGAAACTTATAAGTTGTGCATGGGTACCCAAGCACTTGGTCAAGGGCCCGTGCATGTCTCTTGTGTTCTGGAACTTCCAAAACTCTGAGGAAAGAGCAAACTCCACGACGCGCACAATGTACAAGACAGGATGAAGTTCAAGGACCCATTGCCCCGGGAATTATCATCTTGCTGTGTCGAAGAGCCAAGAACACAACCGGTTGAGTGGGCGTCAGCTCATCGGATCTCCAGCCAATTGGCGGGGCCGGTTGAAGGGTGGCAGAGGTCTGAAACAATAAAGCAGGAACAGGATAAGCGCATCTGGAGCCGTGTTCCTCTCTCCAACTTGGGCAAGATTGGATAGGGGTTCACAATGCGAACACGACGTCCAACTACGGGGAAAGGGTCCACAGAACGGACCCATACGTATCTGACTCCCGGATCGTCTAGATCGAACGAGTGTGAGCAGACAGGATCATGCAAGTTTGGCAATGTCAGTGGGATGAGTGGTTGTATATATGATGCGGAAAAGGGACGGGTAGGTAGATGCTGTTGATCTCGGAGATTTTTGAACGTTGCTGACCATCGATTGAAGGCGTCCATTCAAGATGTGAGATAGGTGCTCGAGTGAAGAAAACTGAAGGAGTACTTACTTACCCAACGTTGACAGAGCGGGCTGGATGAACAAAGAGACGGGAAGAAGTGGAACCTACGAAGGCGCACGGTCACCCAGGGCATCGCAGCCAGCCTTTAACGGAGAACCGTACAAGGTAGGTACCGACTCCCAAGTGGAATACGGGGAAGTAACTCCTCGGCATTGTCCTGTTGACTGTACTTGGTAGTCCGACGATCACAATATCATGCTAAAGTTGAGGATAGTTCATAGACTGGAGTTCAAAAAAGAGAAGAATGAAGTGGGCACAGGTCCCATAAATGGCTGCAGTTGTTCGTGTGGATGTCGTATATGTATGATGCTTATTTTGAGGATAGAAGCATCCATGCATCTTACAAAGCTGACGGCATTGCCTCAGCGATGCAGTGCAGCATGTGGACGCGCGGCGCATAGGTAGGTATCCTGGATGCGAAAAAAAGTTCAATCAGACTTGATGATGTCGTGAAATGGAAGGGCGCGAAGAGTCAATGATTCCATGAAAAGTCAAGAACCCTAGCCCCCACTTTCCTTTCAGGCGTCCATTCCCACGGGTCTTTCCGCCTTTGATTGTATATGAATCTTGGTACGCACGTACACTGCTTTTGATGCCTGGTATTTTCCGTTGTAGATCAATCGCAAACTTTACCACCCACCAAGAGCGGCGCATATGGGATAATGGTGGCCTGGGGATATTGAAAGTGGGTTTCACGGAAATCTGGGCAGTTTATGAAAACAAGCCCATCACCGTAGCAACAAGCGGAAAGATATTGAGGAGAAAAGTCGCCCATTCAAGGAAAAGGGAAAGAGTTATTTGAGTGGTGGGGATAGATCGAAATTAGCGCCGTTTCAGGTGGATTGGCACCGATGTGCGGGTGTTTGACGCCATCTAAGCGTACCCCTGTCATACCCCTGTCCACTTCCGGAGAGCCCCACTCTTTTCTGCAGGTACCAGATTGGCTGGATTGGATGACGACGAACAACCAACGAACTGCCCAGGGGCGGCTCGTTGGAGCAGCAAAAGGCATGAACCACCTCGTGCCAGCAAGGGCCAACCCCGCGCCGCTGTTACATACTGAGGTGGTGTGTCCTGCGATGCGCTGAAGATCGAGTCGAGAACGAGTCCGCCTAGGTAGTAAGAGTCTGGATGTCTGGGTCAGGTCGTCTCATGAAAACGCGCACAAGCGAACGGGGCAGGCCAAAGACGGAGCGTCATCCGCCTCGCCCAGACACATGGGACGAACTGCGAGCGTTTAGCACCTTCGGGGAAGACGAACCACTCAATTACTACCCCCGGGTGCTGTGGGCCATCTTCTGTTGCATCTGAAAAAGTCCATGTCTGGGGGATTCACCCTGGGATCAGAATACCGGGCCTTCTTTTTGTTGTTAGGTAGGTTGCTATCGACCGACCACCTTCCTCGCTGACGACGGCCTAGAACTTCCATCCTGTGTGTGATACTCGCACTGCTGCTAGACGATAATGACCATCCAACGCAACCATTACAGAAAGCTACACATGTGCGGCCATGACAAATGACGGACAACCTCTCACAATCAACGCCAGATGAGCAGATGGGTAATTGTAGTAGTATATGAAGTCTTCTTTGCCCCATGCGTCAGTGGCCACTTTGACCGGCTTCTTGGCTCCTCTCGACGGCTTGTGTGTGCCGACGACGGTTCTCGCGACTACGTGCCTTGGGTGATGCCCGACATTGCATTTCCCATATTGTTGATGATCACACTCGGTGGATCATCATCATATCATTGGTTGCCGTCACTTAGGTACCTATCTATACTGTCAAACTGATCACTGGTGACGTTCTGTCCCATTTTGCGACCAAATTAACGCCCCGCAAGGTACCTTGTACGCCCCTCGAACCCGTGCCTGAAATCCGAAAAAAAACAGCGGCGGTTTGATCAAGGGGGGTCGACTCCCGGTCGAATAGTCAAACGGCCAGGACCAACTTGCTGGGATTTGGTCACCGCGGTCACTGCCAAGCCCTCGCTTTACCCAACACACGACGGCGCTCCTTCCATCTTAACCCAGGGTCCCGTTCGTTAGCTCCGTCGCCTTGCCGGGGGTTGACGTGGTAGGTAACAGTCGATCCTTCCACCACTTCCGCAACCCGTCTCTTTAGGTTCTCCTGCCTGCGCGCACACCCTTCCATTCTCTTAAAACTTCTCTTCGCCACCCCGCCTTCTCTTCTTTTCTCTCTCACGAGAACTTCATCAGGCTCAGCTTGTTCGACGTTCGTCAGCCAACTTTCGTTCACTCTTTTGAACACACCCGGCCTGGTATTTGCCCGCCTTACATTCCTTTCCCCCTCCACGCTCATTTCCGGATTTTTTTTTTTGGACGACGGCGTTGTCCTTCTGAAACCTCCACCTCACCTTGATCCGACCTCGACCTCGTGATTGTGGTGACCTTTCGTGGACCCCGATCGAGACAGACTGCCAAGCAACCCTCTCTGTCTCTCGACATTGTCACTCCCTCGACCTGACAGTCTTTCTTCTGAGTCGCCTTCTCGGAGAAAGAGAAACCAGCCGGCTGTTCGATTTCCGACAACCGACCCAGTTCTTGTCCCACCCACAGCTTCACTTGAGCACACGATCACAATCGACGTCCTTGAAGGATATCGATTATCGGTAACAGCAGCGCTGCCACCAGCTGGATCTGACTACATAACCCCCCGGGATATTCCATCCATCAGCTCAAGGGTCCGCCCGTTTGAGAAAGAAAATAACCTCGTCAACAACATCGACTGCACCTGAAGGTACGTGACTGTTCAGCCCTATCATACCCACCTTGTTCTTTGTTTGGTGGTTCACCCCTCGTTCATCCCATGGCGCACAACTACTTTGTTCTCGCAAACAAAGGCGCTCCCGCGTGATGTTCCTTACCCGAGGAAAGGGTCTTGCAATGGGGTCGATGTCCCGGGGGACATGGGAAAAACGAAGATTGTTTCTTCACTTGCATGAGGATGGTTGCAGTTTTCGTTGGATTTTCCAATCTTCATCCTCTTCAACAACTTTGCGAGCATCGCAACTGTCGATCCTTAACCTTCACTTCACCACGATCCTCATTTCTTCTTCTTTTTGTCTGGGCCGTTAAGCTTGTCCCAGCATTTGTTTACGCCTATCTAACTTCATATCACCACAGACTCACAATTTTCAAGCGATTGCAAATCTGCGAAAATGAAGAGCTCTCTGATTCTCGCCGCCTCTGGCGCTCTCATGGCCTCGGCCAGCCCCGTTCTCCAGGACAGACGCCTCCACATCACCACCAAGGTTGTTGAGGAGTGGATTACCGTTACCGTCACTGCCGGAGACGTGCCTTTTGCTACCGCGAACGCCTTTCATCAACACGGCCCCGGCCGCCCGGTGTACTCTGCGCCTCCTCAGGAAGCTTCCACGACCACGGTCCAGCCGACTAGCCAGGCTCCCGCTCCCGTGCCGACCTTTTCTTCCAGCAGCATTGTCGTCGCTGCCCCGCCCCCTGCTCCGGAGACTACTTCGTCTACCGTCATCATTGTTCCGGTTAGCTCCAGCACTCAGCAGCCTGCTGCCACTAGCACCACGCAGGAACCTGCTACTAGCAAGGTCGACTCTCCCGCGGCACCTAGCGCTAGCGACTACGCCAGCACGCTTCTCTATCACCACAACATCCACCGCAGCAACCACTCTGCTGGTGCTATGACTTGGGGAGAGACCTATGCCCAGTATGCTCAGGAAGCTGCGGCCCCATGCAAGTTCCAACATGACCTGTAAGATATTCTCGGACCATACTTTTGATTTTCATTGTACTGACAAGCCACAAGGACTCCCGGCGGCGGTGGTTACGGTCAAAACATTGCCATGTGGGGCTCTACCAACAAGCAGACCGTCCAAGATGTCGGCGCTGTCAAAGCCGGTGCTCAGGCCACAACTAACATGTGGTATAACGGGGAGCTTCCCCTTTGGCCTGCCTCCGACTATGGATTGGCGAACCCGGACATGTCTAACTTCGAGGGCTGGGGCCATTACTCTCAGCTCGTTTGGAAGGAGTCTGAGGAGCTTGGCTGCTTTACCCAGTTCTGTCCTCAGGGCACCATGAGCCCGCTGATGGACGTCTGGTACACTGTCTGCAACTATTATCCTGCCGGTAAGTTTTATTGATCCAAGAGCAACGTACAGTCACTAACACTCTTCCCAGGCAACATGGGCGGTGGCTACGGCAAGAACGTTGCGCCTCCTCTCAACCAGGCTCCCGTTGTTGCTTAAACACACCCTGAAGACTCGCATCTTCGTAGGCGGGGGTGATACTATGGGCTCCTTCGCTCTGGCTACACCGTGGCCACACTCCCGCCAAAGCTCCCCTTGTAGTAGGGTGCGCACATGTACACAGAACCCCATTAACGACATCTTTGTTTCGATTTACTTCCCATTCGCCTGGAGCGTACAAATCATGATCGGTTTTTCTCTACTAGGAGGTCTGTATCTACATCGGCTGTTGCGCAAACCAGCATGCATCGTCCAGTCATGGCAACACTTTTGCCTTCATTGGCAACGCAGAAACGCCATACATCTGGATTCTTATGACGACATGACATTTCGGTTTCAAAAAGAAAACAAAGACCATCAAAAGGCTATCATGGGAAACATTTGGAGACAAAGGGACCGGTATCATGGTGGTATCTGCATCATTTTCTTTCTTTGGGTGTTGAATGTTATTGGCTAGCTACTTCAGCTGGCTGTAACATTTTTCTTTACCCTGGTTCACTTGAACATTCATCTTTCCGTGTTGTACGTAAGAAAACTTCGATTTTTTCTTGATTCTTTTGGACGTCGGATCTTCTCCGGCCGTCTGTTTGGCTTGGAGTTGTACCGTTGTTCACTTCAGAGGTTCACCCCAAGGCCCGAATGTGATTTTGAGGAGGATTGCTTGGTTTGATAGATATTGTTGTGCATGGTGCGCTTGCATGTTGGTCACGGGGCAACCTGACCACGGTGTCGCTGAAGGCATCATGGGTCCCCCGGGGCCAGGACCAAAAAGTCCTCATTCAGTAGACATAGTCACCAATACAGACCAGGTTCACATACCATATTGATTGCCCAAGTAACCCTGAGAGTGATTTGTAAGGTATGATTTATAAACATGTTTCATTTCGACCCTGAACGCCCGCCCGCATCCTGCCCCTCTGCTCTATATAGGTAACGAAGTTACCCTCAACCCTTTTTATCTTTTCCTTTTCCTCATCTCATAGTCCCCTAGGTCCAAACCATCAGTCATATTCATAGTAACCATTTCATTTCATTTCATTCCTCTTCTCATCCCCACTGCCCAACTGTGCCCGTTCTATGGTCCAAAAAGAGAAGCTTTTCTAGGTAGGCGCTTAGGTTCTTTTCAGGTATATGTATTAGCGAACGATAAAAGGAACCCTTTCTTTCTTCTCGTGCTTCCAATGAGTGTCTGCCTCTCCCCTCTCCGATGCGTAGCAACCAAGAGAGAAGTCGGCCACTCCACTACCCAGACGTTCATCAAGAAACGTTCGACGACGAGGATGACACGACGACAACGAGGGCACCGACATGTACCACATCCTATCTTGTTTATGCGGAGCCTCTTCACTCAACCTGCTTCTCACACCCAATCCGTCCGAGCAGTTCCTTCCGATCACTATGACCAGGCAGACTCACGCCCGTGGACGTCACCCCGCCGACGCCGACGCCGCCGCCGGCGCGTCTTCTCTCGGCCCAATTCTTGAGGTCAAGCTCATCAACACCAACCTCCTCCGCCAGTGCGTGAGTCTCCTCGTAGACAAACTCAGCTTCATCCTCATCATCCTCCGCATCAACATCCTCACAACCCTCGTCATCACTGCGCGTGTCATCAGCTCCTTCGCCCCTGAGCACGCGTACAGCCACGCGGATGATGAGCGAGAACCACATGATGGTCAACGCCTGCAAGAAGAGCAGCATCGAGAGGAAGATCCACTTGACCGTGTCATCATAGCACACCAGTCCGTTGGGGTTCCAGAGCGGCTCGAGCAGGTAGAGAGCGCCTTTGTCGGTGGGCGGCTGGAAAGGACCCGTCAGGTTGCTGGGAGCACCGGAGAAGCAGCCGTACGGGATGATGGAGGTCGTGTGCGCGTAGACGGAGTAGCAGACCATTAGATACAGAACGTGGCGGGCGACGAACCAGGAGACCATGAAGACGACGAACATGAAGTCGCAGGCGGTGGAGTGGCCGAGGTATTTGAGGCACTTGGCGAGCTGGGAATGGGGGAATGGTGTTAGTATTTGGGATGCGCGTGTTGGTGGTAAAGAGAAAACCCTACCGGAAGGAACAAATCTACGACGTCCATCAGGACAAGGATAAGGTTGCCCACGCGGGTGTGGCCGTATCTGTAAGAGGCGTAGATGAGGCAGATGGTGATGATGTGATGCGTAAACATCTGCCAATGGTCCTTTCTGCGCTCCTCAATGTTGATGACCAAAATCTGCTGCAGCCAAAAGGCAAGCTGGGCAAGCATGTATCCCTTCATAATCCCGGTGAGCTCGCGGTTGGGCCAGTTCGTCCAGAGCTCTCGGAGGTTGAAGAAGTGCGGTGATTGCCAGTAGATGTACTATATGAGAAAAAAACCATGGCTTGTCAGTCCCGAAACTTGTGTGTTCACTCGCGCCGCCCCGGAAAGAAACGACGGGCGGCAACGGGGCGACCGAGTGGTCGGCACCATGGCATGGCAAGGAGAAAGAAAACATACGAGACCGAGAGTCCAGAAGACGCTGTAGTAGATCAGGAGCCAAGCCTGTTCGCTAAACCTGGTGATGTCCTTCCTCTTGGAAATACCCTTGGACTTTGCGTACGGCGCGAACAAGTATTCCAACGTGGCGGCGCGGAGGCCGGTAAACAGGATGATGCAAAAGAAGATGAGAAAGCCGTCATCCTTGCCGAGGCCATATTGTCCGGTCGTTGGGTTGTAGTACGAGAGCGTGAAGTACTTTCCGGTGTGGGAGCGGGCGCGAGGCATACATCCATGGGCGAGGAAGAGGAGAGCGAGGAGGTTGAAAGCGAAGCCTGCATGGAAGAGAGAGTAAGTTAGTGTTTTGCTTCCTGACTAGAGACTGCCTCTGTTTCTATAGGGAAATGTTCACATACCGATCTGGTTCTCAACGAACCAGCGCGTTAGCTGTTTCAGAGGGCCCTCGCCCTTCCTCTTGACGCGACGAACAAGAACGATGTTTTCGTTGCGCTGCATGTAGAGGGGACCATTCATATTCTTGGGGTTGCCAGACTTCTCGCGTTTGACAGTCCTCCGCTGAGGTGGGAGAGCTGCGCTGCTGCTGCTGGTGACTCCGGAGGAGGGAACGGAGGATGTCGCGGTATTCCGGCTTACTCGCGGGTTGGGGCCATTGCTGGAGCTCTGGGTATGGGAATCGC
>HF970631.1:64954-77507 GCA_000604205.2 Neurospora africana FGSC 1740
CGCTGCCACCGGGGCGAGTCACGTCGAAGACGTGGAGTGTTGATTTGTCGGAGGTGCAGGCTAGATACTTGCCGGAGGGACTGAAGCCGATGGAGAAGATGATGGCTTTGTCGATGCCGCGGCGCAGCTCGTATAGTCGAGCACAGTTAGATGTTGCGTAGACGCGGATGATGGTTCCCTAGCACGCTGGTATTAGCAGGCCGTCCTGTATTCAATGTAGTGTTCCTATCCCTCAAATATGGGATCCTTTACCATCTCGCTCGCCGTAGCCAGCAACTCGCCATCCTGGCTCAAAGCCATCGCCCGCAGCGCCGACGTGTGCGCGGTTATGATGCTGACATTGCCAGTTTCAATCTCCACGAGCTGGACGTGGCCGGTCGCCCTGCCCGGGAAGGCGATGCGTTCCGAGGAGAGACAGCACAGGCCTAGAGGATTGTCGGTCGTTTCGTATGTGGAAAGCAGCGGGTGGGGTTTGGCCGTTTGGTAGACTTGTACTCGGTCCATCAAAACCAGGATGATTCGCTTGTTGGACATCTTGGCCCCTCGAACTGATGTGGAGGCGCTGATGACGCCTGCTTGTTTTTTACTTTTGTCGTCCCATAACACGAGCTGTAATGTAGCAGTTTTAGTAAATAATGACCACTTTCACAAAGCTGGGAGAAGGATGAAAGTTCAGGTTGTCATGACTTGCCTTGTTGCGGCTGAACTTTGTCTGCCGTCCACCACCAACCAGTCCAAGAATGTTTGTGCGACCAAGCATCTGGACCATCCCGATACCAGCACCGAAGTCTGTGCGAGGACATATCTATTAGTGAATTGTTGTATTGTTGAAGTGACAGTGCGCGGTTTCGCCAGAACTTACCGCGAGAGGTTCGTAGAACGCATGATCCCGACTCATAAACTAGATGAACAGATGCCATCAGCGTTTGTCCCATGCGGATGATATTAAAACAACAAACAACAAGGCTTTCTTCGAGACTTACTGCGGAAACCATGGTCTAAACCGACAGCGAAGCAGCTGTTATCATGGTTGAAGGTAACCGACAGCACGGGTGCGAGTACCGGGTGTTCGAGGATCCTTCTAGTGTCCATCGCTACCTCTATGGGCTGGCGCGAGCCAACAAGTAGAGCGGAGAAGGGATGTGTTGATAAGGAAGAGGGTTGTTGTTCGGGCTGTGAGCCGAACACGAGTATATCACCACCCTGGAACCTGTTTATGAAGAGGAAGCTCCTGGAGGAATGACTTGACGAGGATAGGTAGATGGTATTACAAGCACAATCACAAATGGTGACCAAAGGTGCGAAGCTGCCGCTAAGTCTCTACCTGCTGACAGGGTGTGGTTGGCGCACTGGATGTCCTATGCTCGCTCAGCCTGGACGTCCTTTTCGGAAGTAAAGAGCGGAGGTGAAGGTTCGGGCCGCGGAGGTGGTCAGATCCAACGCGGCCATGAATGGTTTGATGATCAATCTGATAAGAGAGGATTCGAAATGATACGGAGTGGTAGCTCTGCAGTGAGGTGAAGGGATAATAAGCTTTGCCCGAGAAATCGTTGGCAAACACTAACATACGTAGGAGCTTGATAAGGGAGGTTGTAGATGGACGGGATAGGGCAGGTGTCGTATAATAGGGAGTAGTAGGTAGTGATGTCGTCGGTCCGTCGATACCTTCAGTTATATACTGGTAGGATGTGGATGATACGATGTAGTACCTGCGTGCGCGCAGCAGTCACAACCGGCTGATCAAAGCTCTCAAAGAACTGAAGCAGGCGCCTCAACATGCCACGTCCATTCGACGCTCTGCACACAGCAGACGAAGCATTCAGTATATCGAAGTTGCAGGAGATAAAATGGTATGGAATAATCCAGATATACCAGAGCCGTATGGTTTCTCCACACAACTTTCGTTCGTGATCGAGCGGGAGTTTGTTGTGTACCTATGGCTTTGTTTAGGCCTGACGAGACCTGTTCTGGAGGCTCTTTGAGCACAATGAGATAAAAAAAAAAACAAGAATGACGGGATTCAGCATATGAGAGCCTCACATGGCGGCTCGATTAAATAATGCACAGGACGTCGAGGAGGCTCTGGAGTCTGGTTGCAAGTGAGGGATGGATCGAAAGAGGAAGTTCCCGCCTGCCCCGCGCCGATGACGAGTAGTTTATGGTACACCCTGGATGTTGGGGACGGCGCCTGGAGCTCTGGCGATGAAATGGAGCATGCCCCGGTGATAGATCGACGGGACCGAAGCACATCCAACACGATATCAACTTGATGATGAAGAAGCATGACAGCAGGCTGTAGCGAAATGCATGCAGATGGCTGACAGCTGGCAATGCACTTTCTCGTAGCTGTACCCCAACTGCCCACTCTCAGAAGCTCGAATCACCGGGAGGGGTGACAAGACAGCCTGGGGTTTAGGTTACACGCCTTTCCAGAAACAGTCAAGCGTCAGGAGCTTAGCAAATGACCCCCTGATTACCATGGAGCTGTTGTTTATTGCGGATTGGGAGAGGTCTTGCCAATTCCCATCTGATTGTAGCTTCAGGTCGTGACGAGTCGAATGAGCTGTAGATAGGATGTGTGATTCAGTGTTTGTGGTTGTTAGTCTACGAGATCGAATACTGGACGGCTGAAGTGAGCTTGAGCCACTGGAGGTTTTTCATGTTCTCTTCAGTTCTCTATCCGGACGCATCTTGGAGGTTGTTCCTCGAGCTTCCACTTCTGCCCTGCGACATGAGGTTTCCCGTTTGTCTCCACTGTGCGTTTATTCTAGCCCGTGATGAGTGGATGGGCTCCGTGCTAGGTCTGGGCACAGGAGGTCCCGTTCCGTAGCTGGGGGTCGCTACTGTATGTACCTACAAGCTGCAGCCCCGGGCCTTCTTCACTCGCTGTGAGAACCCGAGCCACCAGCGCTGCTCTCTGTCGCTCCCGTCCCTGCCACGCCTGCCCCCGTCGTTGGCCACTGCTCTAGTCCGGGCCTGGCTGGTCCCCATCTGGCAGCGTCCACGCCCACGTCCACTCTGGGCAAAGCAGCGAGTCCAGTCCATTGCCGTAACACCGCAACATTTTGTGAAATTGCACTTTCCATCTTCTCCTTTTCCAACCCGAACGCCCACCCCACGACCTCTCCACGACTTCGATACCCTCGCTCTCACGCGGCCAACACTACCTTTCCTTACCTACCTCTACCCGACTCCATCTTCAACTCCAACCTATCTCTCAGTCGCCGTATTTTTGGTGACTGGATAGCCAATCCCATTAACCATACTACCACTATTCTTCCCCAGTCAATCCTCCGAGGTAGACACTCCCTTTATTACCCTTTTGCTTGTTGTTACGGACCCGTCGTCGAGAAATTAAAGGCGCCAACCGCCAGCTGTCACCATGTCTCTGCCTGCCGTATGTTTTGTTTGTTTGCTTGTCTCGTTCTCGTCGTCCTCTCACCGTCCTGGCACTCCATCTTCGTGTCTTCGACCTACAGCACTGCCAAATTGCTACCCAAATAAGCTATCCGGTTGCACGTCATGTTCACTAACACCATCTCCTCCCGGCAGAAGATGATGCGCCGTAAGAAGAATGTCAAGAAGGGTATCCAGTTCTGCCTGATGGTCTGTGGCGCATCAGGAACTGGTGAGTCCTTCCAACCCCCCAACGAGTCTATCCCGTCGTGCTTTGATCAAGGATTGACCATCGCGTATCTCCCAGGCCGTACCACCTTCGTCAACACCCTCTGCGGCAAAGAGGTTCTCACCCACAAGGACTCCGATGATCCCGCGACCGCCCACGTCGAGGAGGGCGTCAAGATCAAGCCCGTCACAGTTGGTATGCTTCGTACTCCAGTTGAGGATCCTACGGTGCGATTGGCGCTTGTCTAACTGTCTATACTACAGAGCTTGAGCTGGACGAGGAAGGGACGCGTATCGCCCTTACCATTGTCGACACACCCGGCTTCGGTGACCAAATCGATAACGAAGCCAGCTTCTCCGAGATTGTTGGCTACCTCGAAAGGCAGTACGATGATATTCTTGCGGAGGAGTCGCGCATCAAGCGTAACCCCCGCTTCAGGGACAATCGTGTCCACGCCATGCTCTACTTCATCACCCCGACCGGCCATGGGTAGGCTTCAATCCTTCTATTACACATCTTAACCGCGACTAACATGTACTACCAGTCTCCGCGAGTTGGACATCGAGCTCATGAAGCGCCTTGCGCCCCGAGTCAACGTCATTCCCGTTATCGGCCGCGCTGATACGCTCACCCCAGCTGAGCTTGCCGAGTCCAAGAAGCTGGTGATGGAGGATATCGAGCATTACCGCATCCCGGTCTACAACTTCCCTTACGATATCGAGGAGGACGATGAGGATACCGTAGAGGAGAACGCCGAACTCAGAGGTCTCATGCCGTTCGCTATTGTCGGCTCGGAGGATATCATCGAGATCGGTGGACGCAAGGTCCGCGCTCGCCAGTACCCATGGGGTGTTGTTGAGGTCGACAACCCGCGCCATTCCGACTTCTTGGCTATCCGTTCGGCCTTGTTGCACTCGCATCTCGCCGATCTCAAGGAGATCACCCACGATTTCCTATACGAAAACTACCGTACCGAGAAGCTCAGCAAGAGCGTTGAGGGTGGTGCTGGAGTGTAAGTGTTTCCCTGAAGCTTCCGGTTGCAACCACAGGGCGGTTACAGTACTAACGTTGCTATAGTGACTCGTCCATGAACCCTGAGGATCTCGCCTCCCAATCCGTCCGACTCAAGGAGGAGCAGCTGCGTCGTGAGGAGGAGAAGCTTCGTGAGATTGAGGTTAAGGTCCAACGCGAAATCAACGAGAAGCGCCAGGAGCTCCTCGCCCGCGAATCTCAGCTTCGTGAGATCGAAGCCCGCATGCAACGCGAGGCGGCGGCTGCCCAAGCAGGCACACCCACCACCAGCCACAGCCATCAGGAAATTAACGGTTCCCCAGATGGAAACTAAGAACCAACGACACTAGCACTCACATACCTAATCTGTCGTCTCTGTTTACATCCACATGAACAGCTTCAATACCCCTCAGGGCGATCGGGTCATTCTACGCAGGCGTTGGTTCTTTGATGTTGTTTGACAAAATATTCCCCGCTGTTTTGCGACTTTATTTTACTGGAGATGATGGCTCCAAAGAAGACATATGATGGTGACGACGACAACACGGTGAGGGGTTCAGTCTCGACAAGGGCATTCAATCAAGTCGGTATTCAGTGCAGCCTCCTCAATTTGACGGGGAAACCCGCATTGCGGTATAGGAGCATGTCCTCACCGCAGAGGTTGCGTTTCGATCAGTCCGTGGAACTGGTATGCTCAGCTTGCCTGCCGTCGATGCAGCAAGGGGTACCGAAACATGACTGCTCGGGACAAGAAGAAGGCCTGGGGACGTATTGACGGGAAATGATTTTCACCCGTATAACTTGTCTTGATTATTTTAGGGGCTTTAGGTTTTGTCCAACACCTATGGCACCACCCCGAATTTTCCAACTTCTACTATTGGACTTCTAATGCAGATATCAACTAAATTAAATGTACTTCACTTGCCTCGGATTATCTGTAGAACGTTGAGCTAGTGATATGCGTGTTTGTACTGCTACGACATGGTGATGCTGACACTTATAAGTTATTGGTCTTGCCAGAGTTGCAGTATTGTAAGTTCATGGCTAAGTGCTACAGTTGCCACGTCACTTGATTGCCGCAGATGATGTTGCTCAGTTAAGTCATATTGAGAGTGGTGTTATTGTGATAGGTCGGAAACGTTGTGTTTTTCGTAGTTCCATAGACGATATAAGAGGGAAGTCCTTTCCATCCTTCATTCGTGTTGCTTTTTTGGTCCAACACTTCCAGCCTTAAAGCTACCCATACAGTTGCAAATCCATGTTACCAGGTAGAGACCAATTTGAAGCAATCAACGAAAATCAAAATCCAAGAGCCCTATCCCGGCATGTTATTTCTCATTTCCCATTACCACCCGTCCACAACCCTTCCCACTAACATGTTACAAGCCCGTCAGGTTGAATCCGTCTCGTACCCGTCTTCTTCCTAGTTATCCGACTGACTATTCAGAATCCTCAAAATAGCCAAAAAGAGATTCAGGATATCCAAATACAAACTAATCGCCGCCGCAATCTCCTCCTCCACGTGATACTTGCGCATCACCAGCTGGGTATCAACCAGGATATACCCTGAAAAAACCAGTGCCGCGACACCACCATACACCAGCTCCGAGGCGCTCGTGTGCGGCAAAAAGGCGTAGACAAAGCCCATGAGAATCAAACCCCAAAGGGCGCCGCCGAGGAACGGCATCCAGGAGGTGAAGTCGTACTTGGTTTGGAAGGCGAAAGCTGTGAGGAAGACGAAGATGCCCGCGGTGATGACGACTGCTAACAAGACGGTGGCGCTGTCGAAGAAGGAGACGCACACGGAAATCGAGTAGGCTTCCAACAGCGTGAAGCCGGAGAGGAATAGAAGGTTGGTGGGGTAGGATTGACGCTTCCAGAAGGTTAGGAGCATGAAGATGAGGGCGCCGGCGAACTGTAAGCCAAATGGTTAGTTAGTAACTGTGGTTTGCTGGCGGGGGATACATGATAGGACTATGGTAGGGGAGCAACGAAACGGAAGGGGGATAATGTAAAGTAAGGTAACGGAACGTACAGAAACCCAAATCATGGCGGGATGAGACTGGATCCAGTTCTTGTAGCCATCGCTGAGGAAGCTGAGCGCACTCACGGCGCCCGTGGCGATGAGCTGGGCCGTCAGGATGGTGTAGACCTTGCGGATGAACTGGTGACGGATTTCGACCGTGCCTTCGGCGACGGAACCACCGAACTGTTTTGTTGTGGTTGTGTTAGTTGCCTAGTTTAACTATATCCTGTTTCAATAGTGTATCCTTACCTTGAAATCATCGGGAATATCATGGTCATCATCCTGGCTGCTGCGTGGAGCACCAGAGAAAAGGCGAGCCTGATCACCGAGGACGGCGTTGGCGGTGCTGCTCTCGGCTGTCGCTTGGTACGACGGAGGAGGCTGCGGGTAGTAGAGGTGATCGGGGTCCTCCTGCGGAGCAGGCGTGTACTTGGTTCCCGACATTGTTTTGGTGATGATACTCTCTCGGGTTGTTGTCGCGATATTCAATTAAGAAGTTTGAGGCGAACGAAGAGATGTCACCGGACAGGGAAAAAGCAGATGGACGGATGAAAGGTCGTTTCTAGGTGTTGTAAGTGGACGGCTGAGAGGTTATAAGATGGCGCCGGGCAGATGTGATTGATCCGCTGATGACGGTGTTTGTGCAGCAGCAGTGGGCTTCTGGGTGGATATGTAATGGATTTTAGCTGGAGGTCCCCGGGGCGGGGATGATGGACTTCGACCTTGCCGCCTGCCTGGACCATGACGGGTTGTTGCCCAGAGTGGCGCATGCGAGTCACAATTCCATAGATCACTATCTGAGATGCACAGAAACTTGGCGTAAATCTGTTATGTCCGGGTGACTGTCCCGAACCTTCCACCATTTTATCGAAACTTCGTCGGCGCCAAACCTTGAAAGGGCTGTCACGTCTCTCGGCTGCACCTTTTGTTGGCCCTGCTGACCAAGCTTCCAGTTGGTCGTAAGATGGCAAGGATAAGGGTTAGGGTTAAGTTTGGATGGCTGAAACCACCAGTCACAGAGCCCCGCCCTGATCGACACATGCGAAAGGGACTCCACCAAATAGGAAGTGGAAGGGACTGGCAACGGTCTCCCTGCGTTGCTCCCGTTCCTCCGCTCAATGGTCCACAGGCGCAACAACGAGCCTTGTGTCGTTTGTTGGGTTGCACTTCAGCACGCGAACAGAGCGCTGGAGCACCTGGAAGCAACTCGCGTTTCGGGCAATTGACGGCCCGCCAGTACTGTAGGGAAACACTTGAGGAAGGTTCAGCTCACCAGGGCGGTCCCGACCTACTCTTATCGGGCGACCGACCTCTACGGCGTTCTCCTCTGTTTGCCTGCCTTTCACGACAAAGACCCTCTGGGCCACCACTCCACGATCGCAGGCTCAGCGCACCATGACAAGGCTAGACCTTTCACGACAAGAACTTTGAGCCTGTCACTGCGATCTCCTCCCCGACTCTACCCCTCGGGTACAGATGCGATAGTCCCAGCGCAGCTCCCAACCTCACCCACAACATCGCCCCGTACCATCGAATTGCCTAAAGCTTGGTGGATACAGACACAATTGGGAGCACTCCTCGGTTCATATAGGACGGCAGAGACCGAGCCGCAAGCATGGCGGCCAACACAAACAGATACTCGACCTACACGACCGCGTCGACGGGTTCCGACTCCAGAAATGGCGAAAAGGAGAAGAAGGAGCTCTGGAGCTCCATGCTGGACTCCGTTGCCAGCGCCAAACGTCTTCCCGAAAAGAACATCCTGCTCCTCGGTGGCAGTGTTGACTCTCAGCGCGAGTTTTTCGAATCCCTCTCTAGAAACGAGCTCCGGCGCAACACCGACCGCCAGGGCTCACGCAAACCACCCATCGCAAACAGCTTCGCCCTCGGATACACCTATTACGACGTCCTAGATGCCGACCAAGAAGACACCCTAGCGCGCATCTCTCTCTACACCCTTACTGACCCCTCGCCCGCGTTTGCCTCCCTTATACAGCCTCTTATCACGCCGCAGTCGATACCAAATACGCTGATAGTTATCCTGCTGGACTGGTCACAGCCCTGGAAATGGATGCGCCAACTGAGAGAGTGGATTTTGCTGTTGCGAACAGTCTTTCAAAAACTCAACCGCGAATGTTCGGCAACTATGGAAGAGGTCATGACCGTTTGGAGAGAACGAGGTCGAGGTGGTGGGCTCAACCTGGATGGTACCAGTGCTGTTCCGCCTACGTCTGCGGATGCTGATGTCTCCCTTCCGGTTGGTCCTGGAGAGTGGGAGGACGCCTTGGGGATGCCACTATGCGTGGTGTGCCAGAATGTGAGTTATTCAACTGGAAGCTGTGTGGACACAAATGGGAAGCTAATGTGATGATCCAGGCCGAGAAGATGGAGCATTTGGAAAAGACCCAAGGCTGGAAAGAAGAGGAGTTTGACGTGGTGCTACAGTTCCTCCGAACGATCCTTTTAAGGCGTAAGTCATGTCCATCCGGTACCTCTTTACTCAAGCACGGGAAACTGACAGATACTGTTTCAAAGACGGCGCATCGCTCATTTACACCACTCCCTCGCTGCCATCACAATTACCCACCTTAGTGCACTCCAGCCTGGGCATTCATTCTCTCCTTAAGAAGCAACCACTCAAACACAATGTCATCGACAGAGATAAGATTCTCGTACCCCCGAACTGGGACTCCTGGGGTAAAATCCGTGTGCTCAGGGAAGGATTTGATGTCGAGTCGGTCAGCTCCGGGTGGACAGCGGATCTAAGCATACCGTGGCCAAGGCAACCTCAACGCGTCGCCAATGGTGACGATCAACAACAAGGCGAGACAAACGACAACGTGACTGGTGATGAAGAGCAAGAACCCGACGAGGATGAGTACGAAGAGCCAACAGAGCCCGATGGATCCTCTGTCGCATTGTACGAGGCTTCTGTACAAGATCCAACCATGGACGCGCTCCATATTGCCGGTTCGAGCAGTCACTCGACCAAGTTGGAAGTGCAGACAACAGAGACACAGCAGTTCCTGGAAAAGCAGCTGAAGTTGCTAGATGTATACAAGCAAAAGAACGAGGAGCCAACCGGCCATCTGGCTAGGATAAAGAGCGCAAGGAAAACGACGTCGGACTCGTTGACGGCGGAGGACGACCAACTCAAACAGCAAGCCGAGGCCAAGGTCTTGGAGCACATTGGCCCGGTGCAGTTCAACATGGGAGGCATTCAGGTGGATGCCGACGACATGCTCCAGCGACTTAAGGTAAGTTTCTCGTCTTGTGGCAGCCCACCATGCTCTACGATCTTTGTTATATGTTAATGTGCACCTGCTAACATACTCTCTCCTTAGGAACGCCAAGCCTTCGGTACCTCGCCCGAACCCCTTAGCCCCGAGGACGAGACTGTGGAGGATGCTCCCCAGATGGACACCGAGAACCTGCAAGCATTCTTCACTGGCCTTATGAACAGGAGCCGGCAGTCATGAGCTCCCAACATCATATCATCACTAGTAATACCCATACACTGCCGCCGTCTTCCCGTTGCCCGGTCTGCCTGTTGCCTCGTGTCCCATGGTTCCTCTTCCCCATCATGCGCGAAATAACTTTCCAAGGCGAACCTTTAGAAGGTTGTGGCATCCTCAGCTCCTGAGTAAGGCACATTGTTGCTTGAGTGTCGTGACCTTTCACACAAGCCGAGCCCATAACATGATAAATGACCTTACACTCCAGTCACTGACGGTATCCCGGCCTAAAGGCCGTGATGACGTAGAAACTCCTCAAAAATGTACCATCATATACCTACTGACGTACAAAAAAATGGCGGAAGCATGCGGTTAGTCCTTATACCTTGTTATTGTAATATGAAATCGCAAGTATAGTGGCCATCAGTAGCGAGTAGGCCAGACACAACACCGCATAGGTGAAAACGAGACAACGATGAAAGCAATAACACACCCAAGATTACATTTCAATCAGCTAACTATTTGACGACCAGCGTCCCAATGTCCCAACACCCAAACAACCCAAACCTAAACCCACGCCTCACCAACCCGGTTCCTTTTGCCGATGGTGAAATTGCCTGACTGAAAACAGACAGCCTATATTCTTGAATGATCCGTCAATTCGACCACCTTGAGTCGACCCCGCCGGCTTTGGTTACCTCCAAAACCTGAAAGGGTGACCTCCTTGATACGTGCCTCTAGGCTTCCCGGTGAGACTTGGAAAGGCCTAGTGTCGTCGTTCTTTTTGAGCGAGATGTTCGGAAGTACGCTGAAGACACCTAGGGCAGTCACCAGCCTCATCAACCCACCCCTTGTGATTGTGTTCCAATCGGTGTTGCCTAGGTACCACCAGTGATAGCGGTCACTTTATCTCCGATCTCATCGCTCTTGGGCAAAAGTCTCGCCTTGTATTTCTCGCCCCCCTATATGTGAATTGTGTAAGATGAATACTTCCAGTTAGCCCCTCCGCCTGGGGCTTTTATGGTTGTTCATTGGAGAAGACGGCTTACAGCTCTATTTCCCAGCGGGTCGTACTCTCCCTCCCTGGGATTAAAATAGCCCTCCCACAAGGCATTCAACTTTGTCGTCTCGTCGTCGTCGTAGTTTGTTCGGGTTTGTTTTTGCTCCAGATGTCGAGTCTTTGGTAGATCTCGTTGAATTGCTCGTGTTCGGTTTTGCTCTCGATGCACAACCTGTTTACAAACGTCTGGAGGTTGATTAAGATATGGTCGAGGGATTCAGGCCGGCTGGGAGTTGCGGACTTCGTGTTGCTTGACATTTTGATGGTGAGGTTGGAAGGGAAGATGCCGTGGTTTGTTTTCGCTGTTGCTGAGATGAAGACTGGTCATTTAAGCTGGTAGACCGCCGGAATCCGATGATGCTGTTGAGGAACAGGGTGAATTATCTTTGCTGGATGGTTCTGGGATCCTTATACTCGAACAGCGCCCATGAACTCCCTCCTATCTCAAGCATGGCGGTTTGTGTAAATACACTTCGAGTGTATCTACGACCAACAACCCGCCATCCAGATCATTAGGCAGCTGCTTTTGATCCTGAGCGGGTGAAACTTTGGTTTCAAACCATATCATGGCTGGTATGGAAACTGTTGACGCTTTGTGGTTGGACTCACAAGGTCATGTCATCATCCCGAGCACCCATCATAACTTGCGCATTCCAGCTTCCAAGTGGGCAAAGGCTGCTGTGATTTCCATTCGCATCGGCGGCTGGAATGTTGTCATTGGGCTCTTCATCTTGTGTTGGGATCTCAGTATGTGCTTTGCCCTGCCTTTCTTTGCTGTGATGTTGGCAAAAGTTGAACGTAGCCGGGGGCCCGAGGCCCGCCGATGATCAAAGGGGGAGACGGGACTGCTATCCGGCGCCAACACCAACCGCTGAAAAATTCTCGCTCGCAATAATATCAATCACACGAGTGGTGTAGCGGCAAGTTGGTGTTCTTCCCTTCCCCTTTGCTAGTTCATTATCTCCAATCTGGTGCCATACTTCCAGCAAATGGAGTCTGCCTTTAATCATCACGGCAAGCAAATGGACTAACCACCCGTGTGGGATATTCTTCATGGCGACAATGCACCTCCGTCTACTACCGTGGTGCTAGGTAGGTAGTCAACATTATTCCGCCGCCTGAGGTCGGTAAAACTGAAGTCACTCGTCCCGCACAATCAAAGAAACAGCATTCCGTGGAGGCCAACGACCCGTCACCAACACCAACACTCTCCAGACCGCACAGCGCTAATACGCCACTGTCGTGACTCAACCAAGTGGGATCAAAGACAAAGATCCAACTTTTGCGTATGAAATGAACAGAGTTCTACCACTTGTACGTCGCAGTCCGCGATGATGATCGGAGACAGGGTTTTTTTTTTTTTTTTTTTTTTTTTT
>HF970631.1:144809-162255 GCA_000604205.2 Neurospora africana FGSC 1740
CACAGACTAAGTGCTGCCAAGCCGCAACCACTTACACTTGCAGTGCTTGACGCGCCATGGAAGCTGCGAAACGCGTCTCACGTCTCCCCACCACTTTCATCATCGAGCAGATAATCTTCAACATTACCATAACTTTTGACTTTTTAGCGAACCCCGATATACGAATTTACCATGCCAGCTCAAGACAACGACAACAATACCAGCGCTTTCGTCAACGAATTCCTCGCGGGCTGGGATGATGACGACCCCTTCCGTTCCCCAAGCCCAGAGGCGGCCGACAAGAACAAGACAAATAGCAAGAAGCGCAAAGAGCCAGATACCCTCGGTATTGATAAGGAGATTGATGTCACCAAAAAGCCCAGGGTTCCTCGTGTGAAGCTGGATGATGCTAGACTATTATCCGACAAAGGCATTCCAAAGTTACGAAAGACCGCACCGAAGTTGAAGTTGAAAGGGAAAGGCCACGAAGTAAGCCAAATCACACCTCTGTTGTGGTCAATTTGCTAATTTAACCCGTCTTAGTTTGCGGATGCCGCTCGATTGCTCTCCTTCTACCAAGAATGGCTGGACGACCTCTTCCCGAAAGCTACTTTCGTAGACGCCCTTGCTATGTGTGAAAAGGCCGGGCACAAAACTACCCTACGTAATGCACGACTAAAGTGGATCGCCGAAGGGAAGCCCAGGTCAACAACAGCTGAAGCGGAGGAGGACGGAAACCGCGAAGAACAGCCGTCTGCTCCTACACAACCCACCAGGATGGCACCCATATTTGAGAAGGCGGCGGGGGCTAAGTCAAAGACACCAACAGCCGATGATGATCTGTTCGGAGACGACGACATTTACAATGCGACACCGAGGCGAAATCAACCAGCAGTGGCACCTGGAGACGTACCCGACGATGACGATATAGACGCACTGATGGCCGAAGCAGAGTCTGGGACCGCTCCAGGGGCGGACAAAACAACTAACAAGGGGGCTGTTTCCGACAGTATATTTGGCGGCGGGGCCATCAATAAACGCCCACAGCCATCCGAAGTGCCAGATGACGATGATCTGGATGCACTGATGGCGGAGGCGGAGTCTTATCGACCGTCCACCACAAACCGGGGCAGCATCTTCGGAAACGGTAGTATCTTTGGAGGTGGTAAGAACAAGCCAGCCACGGCCCCTTCACCTCAAGAGGATGATGACGACCTTGACGCCCTGATGGCCGAAGCAGAGATGCACGCAGCTCTTCCTATGAAGGCGACAGAAAAGGAGTCCAACAGTAGGGGAAAAACCGGCGAGCAGGATGGAGGAGATGATGAGGATGATCTGGATGCCTTGATGGCTGAAGCTGAAGCATATACCAAGACTACGAGCACACAGCTTGCTCAACCCAAGGAGATGGATGAAGACTTGGAAGCGGAGGCTGCAATGGCCGAAATGGATGGGTTCTGATGGGAATCTAAAGTAGCCCTGCAGGCTTGACAAATACCACAGCAATGGTCTCGAAACCATACTTTATGACGATATGACACACTGATGTAGCAGCCAGTGTGTTGACTGTATGGGCTCTCTACATATCCATCTATGTAGAATGATGGTTTGGTGGCCTAACATAACCCTAACCCGCGTAGTGAAAGAAATGTAAACACAGCCCCTTGAGGTTCTGAAAACAGACCTGGAGTTGGCGTCAGCCGTAGCTTGGTTTTTACCCCACAGTATGATTTTGGTGGGGCGTGTTAGCGACAGAGCATCCCATAGCATCATCATCCTTCTTCCACTGTTCGTCCTCCACTTCAACAAAACATCCAAGTGCCAGGTGTCGGGCATTCAGAATACAAACGGCACACAGGGTGCCATCATTAGTGAATTATTATTTCCACGGATATTTGATCACTCGCATCTGGCACACGCGTATCGCCCAGGATGGCGTCCGACCTCAGCGAAGCCATGGCGAAGCTGCATTTTGACGACGACGATGCCGAGAATGGCGACGGAACTCCCTCCTTTGACCCCATAGACGATATCCTCTTCGAACGGATCCTGCCGAGCGAGCCGCGACACGGCGAATCTATCGACCCCGAAGCGCATCGCGCCGAACTTGAGGAAAAATACCTGACGCCGTCCACGACTTTCTCTACAGAATGGCTGAACCGCCTCCAGCAACGCTGGGACACGCCCGTCGACCACTCTCTCCTCTTCCGCATCGCTCCCACACAAACCCGTACCGTCACTCGCTTCCAGCGTCATGGCCTCGAGGGTCGCGTTACCGGATATCGCAACGTCACCGTGCCAGCCTCGCATGCCACTGCCAAGACGAGTACATCCATGATGCGAAAGCCAGCCAGCAAGTCCGAGTTCGTGCGCGGTGGGGCTGGCTTTTTTCCCTTCGCCCCAGGTGGTCTGGACGGTATCGAATCTGCTGCAGCATTGGAGGATCAACTACGAAAGGACGCCGCAGCGGACGAGGGAGAGAGCAAAAAGAAGCTGGAGAGGGTCATCACTCTCGCTGAGGGTGGTCTTCTTGAAGTCGCGCCAGGATTGTCGCGCGGTATCGACATGAGCAAGAGAAAGAAGGCCGCAGACGCGGAGAGCGAAAAACAGGCCAAGGAAGTAGAAGATGTTCTTGGTCAAGAGCCCGAGGACGCTCCTGACGGCGAAGGCGACAAGGACGAGGTCAATGGTGTCAAGAGGGAAGAAAGTGAAGATAACGAAGACGACTTGGAAGATATCGATGCCATATTGCCTGTCGAATTCCCTGCCCTCGAACCTCGTGGCAAATTGGCCGCGTCCAGCGCTAGAAAAGCTGGTCGGGAGTGGGCACACATGGTCGACATTAGGCGGGAAATACCCAATTTTAGGGAGTTGGTGCCTGACATGGCAAGGGAGTGGCCTTTCGAACTGGACACGTTCCAGAAGGAGGCCGTTTATCACCTCGAAAATGGCGATTCGGTATTCGTTGCGGCACACACATCAGCCGGAAAGACGGTAGTCGCCGAGTACGCTATCGCACTGGCTGCTAAGCACATGACCAAGGCTATCTACACATCCCCTATTAAGGCGCTGAGTAACCAAAAGTTCAGGGACTTCAGACAGACCTTCGACGAGGTTGGTATTTTGACCGGCGATGTGCAGATCAACCCCGAAGCCAGTTGCCTCATTATGACGACGGAAATTCTTCGGAGTATGCTCTACCGCGGAGCAGATCTCATTCGCGATGTAGAATTTGTCATCTTCGACGAGGTACACTACGTAAACGACTACGAACGTGGAGTCGTTTGGGAAGAGGTTATCATCATGCTGCCGGAGCACGTTTCGCTCATCTTGCTGTCTGCGACGGTCCCCAATACCTACGAATTCGCCTCCTGGGTGGGTCGGACGAAGCAAAAGGACATCTATGTCATCTCGACGCCCAAGAGACCTGTTCCCTTGGAACACTACCTCTGGGCTGGCAAAAAGATCCACAAGATTGTTGACTCCGAGAAGAAGTTCATCGAGACCGGCTGGAAGGAAGCCAATCTTGCTATACAAGGCAAGGACAAGCCGCCCAAGGCCATCGAGGCCCCAACAGGACCAGCACGGGGCGGTGGTAACCAAAGAGGTCGTGGGGGCGCGCAAAGGGGTGCGAATCAACAACGAGGAGGTGCGAGAGGAGGTGGCCAGCAACGTGGAAGGGGTGGGCCACCGCGTGCAAGCCACGCTCCTGGACACATGGGCCGGACAGGTCGGCCAGGAGGCTTTACGTCTGCTGCTCAGGACAAGAACCTGTGGGTCCATCTTGTGCAGTTCTTGAAGAAGGATAATTTGCTACCGGCTTGCATCTTCGTCTTTTCCAAGAAGAGATGTGAAGAGAACGCTGATGCACTCAGCAACCAAGATTTTTGTACCGCGCAGGAGAAGAGCCACATTCATATGATCATTGAAAGGTCGATTGCTCGGTTGAAGCCCGAAGACCGGGTGTTGCCGCAGATCATCCGGCTGCGCGAGCTTCTGTCAAGAGGTATCGCTGTTCATCACGGTGGCTTGCTACCCATTGTGAAGGAGATGGTCGAGATCTTGTTTGCGGAGACTCTGGTCAAGGTTCTCTTTGCCACCGAGACCTTTGCTATGGGCTTGAACCTACCGACCAGGACGGTGGTCTTTTCTGGCTATAGAAAGCATGATGGCCACCAGTTCCGCAATCTCCTACCTGGCGAGTACACTCAGATGGCCGGTCGCGCTGGAAGACGTGGCCTCGATACAGTTGGCTATGTCATCATTGTACCACCTGGCGGAGATGAGGCCCCTCCGGTTACTGATCTCAGGCAGATGATCCTCGGCGAGCCGAGCAAGCTTCGCTCGCAGTTCCGTTTGACTTACAACATGATTCTTAATCTTCTCCGGGTTGAAGCATTAAAGATAGAGGAGATGATTAAGCGTTCCTTCTCAGAGCATGCTACTCAGCAACTTCTCCCGGAGCATGAAAAGGCAGTCAAGCTTTCCGAGGCCGATCTGGCTAGAATCAAGAGGGATTCGTGCCCCATCTGCGACGTTCACATGGATGAGTGCCATCAAGCAGGAGAGGATTTCAAGGTAGCCACGGAAGAACTCTACCGCGCCCTGCTGGCTATCCCAGTCGGACGCAAGCTGTTCACACCTGGTCGACTTATCGTCTATATGAAGGAGGGCGTTAGAACTCCCGGAATCTTACTCGCCGAGGGAGCCAGCAAGGTGGGCAGCGCTGCTAACCCGACACTGCATGTTCTTGAGATCAAGACCGGCAGGGACCTTCGCAACGATACCGATCTCCTGCCATTCACCCCGACACTGGCGAAATGGTTCACTCCCTTGCCGGCACACAAGAAGAACATCTACACCAAGACCGTTCACATTCCTCTCAGCGACGTCGTTTGTCTCACTAAGCATATTACCAAAAACATTGTTCCCGAACTCTTTGACGGTGGCGACGGTTACATCAAAGCCAAGGAGGCGCTCCACCAAATCTGCAAATCCTGGACCGCGCCCATCTGGGACGAGATGGACCTCAGCCGCATCAAATCTCTCTCCATCCACGAGATCATAACGCGCCGGCGCGAGGCGGAGATCAAGTGCACAAAATCGCCCGCCGTCGCCTGCGACTCTTTCCTCAAGCACTACGCCATGTGCCACGACCAATGGCTAATCAAGACCAAGATCGACGAGCTGCGCCAGTCCTTATCCAACCAGAACCTGCAGCTCCTCCCGGACTACGAACAGCGCATCCAAGTCCTCAAGGACCTCTCGTTCATCGACGACGCCAGCCGCATCCAGCTCAAGGGTAAAGTCGCCTGCGAGATCCACTCGGGCGACGAGCTCGTGCTCACGGAGTTGATTCTCGAAAACGTGCTCGCCGACTACGAACCTGCCGAGATCGCCGCTTTGCTCTCCGCCTTCGTGTTTCAAGAAAAAACCGACATGGTGCCAAACTTAACCTCCAATCTCGAGCGTGGGCAAAAGACCATCATCGAGCTTTCCGAGAAGGTCAACGCCGTCCAGACGCTGCACCAGGTCATCCTGTCATCAGACGAAGGGTCCGATTTCGCAAGCAAGCCACGTTTTGGTCTGATGGAGGTCGTGTACGAGTGGGCAAGAGGCATGAGCTTCAAGAATATTACTAATCTGACGGACGTGCTGGAGGGCACGATTGTGAGGACCATTTCGAGGTTGGATGAGACGTGTAGGGAGGTCAAGAATGCAGCGAGAATCATTGGTGATCCGGAGCTGTATCAGAAGATGGCGACGACGCAGGAGTTGATTAAGAGGGATATCACGGCTGTGGCTAGTTTGTATATGTGATTGATGAGTTACGCATGTATGTAGTAGGGGGGTTTAGTTGTCTGGTTTGGGTGGTTGGTTGGTAACTCTTGAAAAGTGGTTGCGTACGCACATATGGATGGCATTACAAGCGTCTTGTGTTTTTGTTTTTGTTTTTCCAGGCTACTTTGAGCGTCAAATATCATGATGGTTTATGTCGCCACTCCCTTTCCCGCTCCTATCGAGGTATCCACAGCACCACCTACCGTTTGTTCATCGTACCACTCTCCAGCAAATTGTTGTTTACGTCCATCAAGGCATTATTGAAGACCGCTCCAAAACACCCTTCAGCCCTCTTACAACAGGAGCAGTTGCATTCACATAACAATCACACATTGGGAACGGAACTAGATCATGATTTGAAACAGAGTGGAACGTTCGTGTTCAATTTGTTTCGATGAAGCCACTGGTAACCACTCGCTAACACGCGTAAACGCCAACAGCCCAAGGCCCCTTCCGGTTATTTCCAAATGCCCCAGGGTAGTAGTAGTAGAAATATATGTCATACAACAAGACTGTTTATAAAAAAAAACAAAAAGGGAAAGTCATCAATCAAGACATCCTCCGACGCTCTGTGTCGAGGTGAGTTTTGGGAAAGCCACAAGGCTCAGCCTTCAACTTCCGTCTTGGTATTACCTTCAACTTGTATTGTTGTTGAAGTTTGTTATTATCAGTTGTGGTTGGTGTGTGTGTCATCATTGACGGGACACCGGTTGACCCCCAGAGTTTCGAGGAGGAGCCCCTGAGTTCCGCGCGGACTCTCATCTTCCGCTCTTCCACCCTCAGAACCCACATCAAGGTGAGTAGAACTTCCTTCGATGGCAACAGGGCGCCCTTGGGCCAGAATGCCAGCAATCCAGTACGTGGCTGCGCTCGCTGCTCCTTTCCGTCAGCTGTCGCCGCCGCCGAACCGCCCTCTCCCGAAACCTGTGGTACCGTGCGCCCTTCAGATGCCACCCACCGCAATACCTCCATCGTCGCATCCATCAAGGGACGCGCCAGTATGGGGCTGCTGGTAAGGATCTTCCGAAGCGTTCGGATACGTAAGGTTGTGGAGTGACGCGTTCGCGGTTGCGCAGAATTCGGATTGTTGCTGCGGCTGCTGCTCGTTGCTGTTTGCGGCATTCGAGACGTCGGGGTTGATGAATTCGTCGAAGAAGTTCTCGGGGTTTGCCGGGAAGTGGAGGGTTTCGGTGTCGTCACCAGCCATACTATACTCATCAAAATTGCTGGGGCTGGGGGAAGAGAAAAATTCCGTTTCATAGATGTAGCGATCAGCATCAAAGGTCTTTGAGAGAACGTGATCATCCATGAAATTGCTGAGGCCGAGAGGAGCAGCAGAGAGAGAGGATCCAGCGACGGGGGCTGAGACTGCTGGGACACTGCCAGGCACTTGGAGCGTGGCACTTCCGCCGACCGACACTGCAGGTCATCACACAACACCACAGCAGGATGTTGTGTCGCATCGGGGGAAGTGTTCACAGTCGCAGTGGAGGTAGCATCCGCAACAGGTTGGGCAGCCGTCGATTGCTCGTTCTCGCCATCCTCCTCCATCTCGGGGATAGGGGTTAATGCTGGAGAGAGAGATGCTGGGTTGACGGTCTCTTCGGTCTTTATTGTAGGGAACAGTTGCTCGAGAGAGGAGTCGTGCTTCGGCAAGTTGTGGCCATCTTGTGAGCTGAAGAGCTCTTGTGAGAAGGTGACTGGGGTGGGGTTGAGGCCATCGAAGGATGCCGGTCGTGTGGCAATCGTAGGAGCAACACCGTTTTCGCGGAGTGCCTGGAGGAGAGTCTGGTTGATCTGTTGGGCCTGCATGAGGAGGGTCTCAAGCTCCTTGTTGCGTCGCTCCAAACCCTCGACCTCGAGTCTCTTGCGCTCTCGCGAAGACTGGGCGGCTCTGCGGTTGCGGAGAACGCGTTCGACGCGACGTTGTTCCTTCTCGTCCTCGGTCTTGGCACGTTTCCTGTTGAGAGGTTAGTAAAAGAGTAGACAGGGGTTTGAAGGTGTAAGTGGTATGTAACGTACCTTGGTGGGAGGTTAGTCTTGGGCTCTGGCAGGACTTGACCCCACGACTTCCTCTTCTTGACAGGCTTTTTCTCAGTCTCTGGCGCCGGTGTCGAAGCGGGCGTCGAGCGTGGCGGTATCTGAGGAACTGTGAGAGTAGCAAGAGCCGTGAGGTCGGTATGGACGTCGTCTGCCAAGGAAACCGGTGACATGATATCGAGTGATGGGGTTGCTGATGTCGCGCGGTCGGAGCCGAAGACTTCGGGGAAGATCTCGCCAGGAGTGGCCAGGAGGGACTCGGCCGGATTCTCGAACTTGAGGTTGGCCGGCGAGGGAGAGTGGGCATCCCAGGAATCCATGATGGGTATCTGCGCCACGGTAGGAGGACTTGATGTGAATATGGTTTTTTGTTTGCTGATTGAAAGCTGTTATTGTCACAGGTGTTGGTTGTTGATTGTTGATTGCAAACAAACGTTAAAAGGAATGTTTTCGCTGACAGTAAAGAGGCGCCGTCCTAACTCCCCAATACTAATACGTCAGAGAATGGAGTATTTTGTTAAGCTTGATGCATCGCGGGTAAGGTCGACTCCATCCACGCGTGAGTCAGTAATAGGCACCAGGATAGTAAGGGGAGCCTAGCGAGAAGGGTCGAGGATGGATTGGTTGTGTGATGAAAAGGACAGGTGTCTTGTTTGGGGCGGCGATGTCGAGTCTAGGCGAGGGGTGGGAGGCCAGGCTGCTTTTATCTTCTGGACACGGTTTCCAGAAAGGGGGTTCATGCCTCAGGCAGCACAGGTCTTAATCGTCCAAAGGCAGCACGCAACGGCACCTGCCCTTCGTCTGATTGGCCACACCGCCGCCCAGATTGGCGAAACATTGCGGCGCCCCTCTTGCTCCAGCCCAGATGCCAAAACAGGGAATCGCCGAGAAGCACGCTAGTGGGGCGGCTCATGCCAGTCAGTGCTGGCAATGCGCAGTCAGGGGTATAAGAACACGCAGAGCAGGGCCGAAGTTCCACTTCCCCTCAGCGAGGGTATCCCTAGGCCCCTGAACCCTCTGAAGGAACCTAGCGCCGGCCCTTGGGATTTTGACTCCGGTCCTGCTGTTGGAAGACGCGCAATCGCCGTGACGGACGTCGTAAGGAAGGAGCTCGAATGTTGTCCCACTCACTTGAAGCATGCGAGGCATGATCTTCCGACAGTGGGTGCGCTGAGGTCAGATACGGTAGAGGTACCTAGAGGTATTCGCACTTCCCTTCGTATCACCTTCGTGCCAAGGCCCGCAGAAGGGGCAACAAGTGGAACCTAGCCGGCACGATGGAGACAGCTGCAAGAGCGGACCCGGCGATACCTTGGGCGTTACTCATCACCAGATACCCAGAGATACTGAACATCACCAGTTCGACAATCACACCGACAAAACTCGCATGCATGTCATTGCTGGGTGCTGATAGGAACCAGCTAGCAATGCATCAAATAGTGCAGATCTAACAAACATTTGTCGCCATCTGATCGCCCGACCCCTTCTTAACACTCAGGCATTGTCGAATTGATACGTTCTGGCGATTGTCTGTATTCATCCCGTCCTTATTGAAGACTCAATTCGGCCAGGGGACAAAGCCAAAGATTCCGACCTTTGAGGCACGGGTCGGGAAAATCAGAAACCCGCGGTAGTAACACTGGTACCACCTCTTTCATCCATACCTCTACCTAACGCCGCAGCTTCCGTGAAGCTCCAGACTTCATCGCGTTTAATATCTCTCAAAGCCTGCCATATCGCTGCAAACCGCAAATTAGAGTGTGGGTTCCCAAGGTTAGCCACGCGACTTGACGAAACTATTCCCATCCGGATCCTTTGTTTCTCTCGGATCATTCAATGATCAGCGCCGAGCCTTTTGACAGCCGGAGCGGCTCTTTGAAGCAAATACATGTAGAAACCGATGGATGGTTCAAAAGACTGGGACGCACCATTACATTGCCCATTGGGGAGGGCCAGTGGAGGTCAGGTTCCTCCTGTCACAGAAATGGCACCTTGTATTAGATACCCCGCATGGATGTCCAGTGAAACAAAAGTAACGGATGGTAACTCCCGAAATGCGGAGTACGTCTCGGAACCCCTTTACCCTTTTCTTTCGATCCGACCTTGAACGCTCAATTCATTGATCAATTGCCGCTCGATTAATTAATCCTGCAACGACACAAAACAACTATCAATTTCACCGAGCCGGCCTCGGGCCACCCGAAGCATCTTAAAGCGGCCAACCCCTCACCCACCAAGTCGCTCGGAGGAAGCTCAAACCGGGCCCGACGACCGAACGGAAAACCAAGGATGTTATTTGCGGTGAGTCTGCGGAGTCGTCTTACGTACACGAACGGAACCACCTTGATGCAGTGGCAACCCACGGCCGGGGCGGAGGCCGCAGGAAACGATGGAGTCAAGACCCGTCGCCGGGGTGGAGCCGTCAATGAAAAAGGCGGGGAGAGCTCGAGTGGATCTGCCTCCTTCAAATTCAATGAAACAAAGAGGAAGTTGAATGAGAAGCATACGGTCCATCGCCACAAAGCGGATTCTCGACGCGCCATGGCTTTGCTTTTCGATGAATTCGAGTTGCTCGAACCCATAGCAGCAAGATTGAATCGGTACAGCTCATTGATGGCCGTTCTCCACTTCAATTCGAAGCAAGCTGATTGAACTCGTTCAGGTAGAGAGTCTCAGCTTCGTGTTTGTCGCGTTCATCATCTCCGTCTCAGAAACTTCAGCACCCTTTACTTTTTCCCTCTCTCTGCCCAACCATGCATAATCAATTACCCCACCAAAGGGGTTTGGCCGTTTGGGTAAAAGAGGACAGGTCGGAACGCTCCGTGCGCCCGCAAATCCGCAATGGTACACTACACTGCCAGGGGCAAGTGTCTCCGATAACCTTCCCTGTTATCGACTGGTCGAGGACTACCCGGAGAGGTATTGAGTGTTCGTGCTTTAGCGTGCAGTCGGCAATCTTGAACCCCGCTGTTTGACAATTCGAGTTAGCATCGTGAACTCACGAGCCGTTTCCTCACACCCTCTTGAAATATCCGATTATTCCGTCGTACCCGTAACTGTGAGCCAACAGTACTTCTACATAAGGTAGATATAAAAAATTCTTGCAGGACCATTGCAAAATGTTTTCCACCGGGTATAGAGCAGCCTTATCGAGCATTACACACAAAAACAGTCATGTGGGTGTCAGATGTACAGATACGTGCTTACACGCCGTGCTTCAGCTTACTGTGGTACCGTAGAAACCCGGAAAACTCGAATTTGGTGTCTGGAGGAAACTTCCTTTAGCTCGGTAGCTCTGCTACATACCTGATACTTCACGTAGGTAGAGTCAACGCAACAGATTGTAGTGTACGATTCTTTAAGTAACCCCTGGTTTTGAGGCAAGCACGCTGCCCTGACTGCTTGGACACAACAGACGTGGCCCAGAAAGGAACTTTGCTGCAGACCCCAAATCCGCTTTTCCCGAGTTCTACGCTATCTCCGTGGTCACACAAAGGCAGACCTGTGCCACCAAGGCTCATACTGAAGTGAAGTGCTGATTTAAGGTCTCTCATCAAAGGAAGATTACACGGCAGCAGGTAATGTACATAGAATCCTTCTAAGAGGATGGTAAGGGAAAAGTCTCCGAAAAGTCCAGCCCATAGAATGCTCAAAAGGTGGTGTGGAAAAAGGTCTTGTCAATAGCGGTTGCCGATCTTCCTCCGCAAAAGGAAGTCAAATAAAGTTGAACCCTTATTTAGGTTCAATTTTTTTGGCATCTCCGAACGTGGCTCGCTGCGTGCTGATCGGGCGATGATCCGATCCGGATCTGCCAGCCATTCAGAAGCAGCGTGAATTTCTGGAGTCCGAAATCCAAATGGGAGGACTAAACGCCAAGATCTCGTGGCTTTGTTTTCTTTTTTCTGTTTCTGTTTCCCTGGTCTCCTCTGACTCTCCATCGCTTGTTAGTGTCATCTCCTCCATCCTCCCTTGCGACTTTGTTTGTCTTTTTCACTGGTTGCCAGATTCCAAACGGCTGCCCAAGAATGGATTGGCGCGGCCGGCGATCAATCGACTTTCCCTCACTCCCTATAAGTGCGCAGTCGGAAAACTCGGGAGCTAGACCGGAGAAGTCGAAGTGGTATTTCGACCTGGTGATGATTGTGAGAAAAAGGATTTGGCGATCGTTTTCTGAGTTACTAGTGTACTGTGTACCTGTGCGAGTTAACAGTATCTTGGTCTGGACTCTTCGTCTCTTATTTGATTTCTGTTTTTGCTTTCATATCTCTTTCCGGTTTTCTCCTAGCCTATTCATTCTCGTCTTCTGCCCGCATGGTCGATGCCCGAAGGTCATCCCAGGATGACTGATGGGTTCGCGGTCTCGGCGCACGTACCGCGGTTCTTGTGTGTTGAGCATGGAGACGAGTGAGTACGTATATAGGATTGCTCAAACGAGACCGCTTTGATCGACCTGAAAAAAAAAAAAAAAGCACAAAGACCCATACCGTCCATTTTCGTAAATGTGATATTTCTTCCAGCCGGCAAATACACCCATCGTTGGCAGACCTGGCGGATTTTACCCAACACGGAATGTCTCGTGCTTCCGTGCGGAAGAAAAGCGTGGAACGGGCCCGGGATATTGCAACACATACATTTTAACGAAGCATCGCAGACAATGAACATTTAAGTCCTGAATGTGATTGTGGAGTTCGAAAGGTTCAAGGACGGCGAGACTTCTGCGGAGTTGCGGGCCAAAACCCAACGGTCTCACGGATTGCCATGTCTCTCCCCTGGCATTTTCAAATTGTGGTTGCAAATATCAGCCCGATGCAGTTAAGCAAAGGTGGGTGAAGATGGAGTGCCAGTGTGGATGATGGTGGCGTTCGCTTACTACGTATGATACAGTGTAAGGTGTGACGCCGTCGGAGCCAACCGTTCTTGGCTCTGGGTCTTTTGACCATTCAGGACGTGTTTCATGAAAGAAGAAAGGAAAGAAAGCAAGAGTGGTGTTCGGCTTCCCCCGCATAGAATCCCATTCATGAACCTATTCTAAAGACGGAAACGTGTTGCAGAGCCTCCCGCGGCTTGGTTTAGAACTACAACCTCATCTCCCTCTTTCCACATCTTTTTCTCGTCATTGATGGCAACACTTGATGGAGCCACCTTCTAGACTTTGATGCTAACTTCCGCTTTTTACATCCGATGGTGGATAAGGAACGCCTTCCGGCTTTCCCACTTTGTGACCCCCAAATTCACACCTCCATTCTTCATACTAAACTTAGCAACTTTCCACTTTTAACTATCTCTTCTCCAGCTTTACCCACGACTAATCCACGATATCCTCCACTACCTGTGGAGTTCGCAACGGGGATCAACTGACGAAGCTTGCTAGGGGAAGAGTAATGAAAATGATATAAGGGCAGCCATCCCTTGTACCAAGCCTTCTTCATCTGGGTTTGTTCCATTGTTCTTTTGTGGCTTCCACTTCCTCTCGGACATATCATCACGCTGACTCGATGGAGCCGTGTCTGGAGCCCGGCGCAGCTAACAGAACCCAGAACGAACCTACACTACCTTTCTCCAGTCTTCTCGGCGGCATCTCCATCAGATATACATATGTTTGGGTCAACAGTTGCCAAGCGGCCTCCTGCACCAGTGCATCGGGCTCCCCAAAGTGGGCGCACGTTCGGTCTAGCCCAGCAACCGGCTCGTTCTCCGATGTCTCGCGGGCGATCGCAGGATGCGGGATGCTAGGAATCTCGGCGCTCCGGATCCTAGCATCCGCTCAACATCACATCCAAGGGCCCGATACCACGACGTCGTTCCGGTTCCGTTCCGCATCTGACAGCTTCTACACAATTTCAAAACTTGTCACACCATCACGCCAAACACGCACCAGTTCTGTGATCCCGCTCAAGAGAAATCCAACATGCCATGGTCGATTTGCATCGAATGCTTCCTCTAGCTGTTGCAGCGCCTTCTAAAGGATGATGAAATTTTCTTCTGTTGTTGTCTTCCCAACAAAATGCGCTTTCCGATCCCATATGCACCGTTTTAATAACCAGCCATGTGTATGCGTTTCTAAAACCCTTCCGGCCCAACTCCAGAAAAACCCCTCAACACACCAAGAGAAGCTCCCCCCTAAATTCCCTGACCTTGAAATTGTTTCTTTGTGTTTTCAACCCGATCTGGAACTCCTTAGAGGACAGGATCCCAGGTTCCCCATTGGCCCTTGACGACACCCTCGACATCGCTCGTCACCCAACCGCCATAGAAGTCACCGGGCTGGGGCTGGGCGCGCTCGCCATCGACATAGCACTCCCAAGGGGAGGCATAGAAGGCAAGGTAGCCCTTGATGGCCTCGTAGCCCTTCGCGGGCTCGTTGTAGGCCCAGATTCGGTTGGAAATGGTCTCGGCGGCCGAAATGGGGCTCATGATGGAGTAGTATGTGGCGGTTCCCTTCCACTCGCAGAAAGTCGACCTAGGAGTAGTCGCGAGGGGGAGGCGCACAAGTGACGGGGGGATGTAGTAAGCTGCAGAAGGGGGGAGCATGAGAGTTAGTGGACGGTTTCACAAAGCATTCATGGCAGCGTCACGACGAGCTAAGGTGCCTCCAGGTTGAGCGACAGGACATCCAGCACCAAAAAAGGTGAACCGAACATCACATCGGCTGCCTGGATGTGGCCGTGCTGGGTTCTGCAGTGGGTGTCGGGACGGGGTGTAACGCTGGAGGAACCCGGCGTGGGAACGGGGACTGCCGGAAGAACGGGGTGGACTAACTGGGTGGATGATGGGTCTCCAGAACCCAGTACGCCTCACCAGGAGGGACGTCGGCGATGAGCTGACCATGCCACTTGATCTGAATGTGACGGGGCGCCCTCTCGACCAGCGGGGGGCGCGGGAAGGTCTGCACGTTGAGCTTGCGAATCGACATGATGTTGGGTCGTGTTCCGAGCCGAGCTGTGGTGGAGTGTGGTTCCTAGCTGAGTGGGAGGCCCCAAGGCGAAAAGGAAAATGGATACCAAGCAAGTCTAGAGTCTAAGAGATGTTGTTGGAAAAAAAAAAGGAAATTGCCCAAGAGATAAAAGATGAAATTGGAGAAGAAGAGGAGCGAGTCAAGCCGGGAAGTCTGGAATCCGTCGGTGGTCTATGGTTCTGCTCTAAGTTTTGTCCAGAAAACGAAAAACCCTTCACTCATATGCTCGGGGGGCGCGCGAGCCACGAACAAGCCCGCAGGCGGGAGCCACTGGGGGTCGCTGATAAAAAAAGTTATCGCAAAGACCTCTGTAGCCAGTCTGAGCCCTCAGCGAGCACTCGCTTTCTTTCCGTACCTAGTCCATTGCGAATTGGCGGGACTTTGCTGCCCGTGCACAGTAAGTAGGCTAGTGGTACTGTGTGGCTTGATGCCTGTTTTCACCTGTCATCCCCCTTGCCGTTGCCGTACCTAGCTCCCAAAAAACCCGCGACGAGGCCGAGCCAGTTGGCTTGAGGTTTCCCTGTTCGCTCCGTTTCCTGTTCATCTTCTGGCTCAATAGGGCAAAAAACCGCTCCCGTTTCTCTCCACCGCAAGTGCCGAGACCGTTAGAAGATCAAATCGCCGGTTCCGTTCGGTGAATGCGGGCCAGCAGTGCAGACCGCCCAGCAACGAATGAGGCTCGCTGTTTACCGCTCAATTGGCCAGCGAATGTCACTCACGGTGCCAAGCGGGACCCTCTTAATTGAAGATTTGCGGCACACTGGCAGTTTGGGCACACACTGACACTAGTGGGGATCACCAGCCACAGCACTGCGTCATAGCGTGGAATCCGTGGAAAGCGCGGGCAGGGCGGGGTGGCAATGCAGAGGCCCCACAGGGCAGGCTACTCCGGACCAATCATGGATCCGTATTTCAGGCGATTACCTCGCGCTGACAGGCCCGCCGACCAACGGACGTCCCGGATCTTCCCAACCTGAACGTCTTCCCGTCATTTTGAACCCTGTCGTGGTGTGTCACGCTCGCCAGGCTCCAGTTTCCCGTGCTCCATTCTGTACGTCGCCGTCCACAGCAGCCGCCCACGCAACAGCACAGCAGGCACTAAAGGCTAGCAGTGACTTACGTAGCACTATCTAGCAGCGCCCATTCAACTCGTGCGAACATCATCCAGGATATCGATCAGGTATTCATACCTACACCTACTCGACCCGATAGTATTCCAATCGCCGGCCATCATCCGTCACGACAACCGTACCCGCGATATCCTACAACCGGATCCTGCTCCCCAGAGGCCCAAGCCCACCGCTTGACTTCATTCGTTGTCCCCGCCGAGTCCTGCGTAGTCACCGACCGTCACCCCCCGACCCTTAAACCCCCCACCTCCCTCCATTAGTCCATCGCCGACAGACCACCTCACCGCGAAACCACGATGGCGAACCGACAGCTTGCTAGAGACATGCAAGTCGAGTTTCAAGCCCGCGTATGTTCTACCATCGTTCCGCCACTGGGCCTTGGTTGTTCCTTGCGTCCGTGGTCCATCCCTTGCAGCGTCGCCTATCCTGCTTGCGATCTCCCGTAGATGGCATGGAACAATCACAGAACAGCATGAGAAAACACCGACTAGTTGCTAATGACCATCACGGATTGGCAGTTCAACGCCAAGCAAGCACGACGTGAAGCACAGAAGGCTGCCAAACAAGACAATGAGTTGAAGAAGCAGATCCAGAATGTTCGTTACCCTGTCCCGTTCCTTCTTCACCCTTTGGTGTCTGTTGGCCGGTGTCCCGCAAAATATCTTCCTGGCCCGGCGATGTTCCTCTCACCTAGATGGATGCGCATCGTAATCTGTCTACCATGGCCACTATCGATACGGGGCAGCATCGGCTTTCCATGACATGATTTCCGACTATCATATCAAACATGCCCATGCTATCGTGTCACCGCATTTAGAGGAAACGCCCAAACTAACAAGCCATGCTTGGCCTTCTCTAGCTTCTCAAAAAGGGCGAAACCGCGCAAGCCGCCCAAAAGGCCCGCATGCTGCTCGCCAAACAAGCCATCGCCCAACAAATGGACCAAGCCGCTGACATGGCCGAGCTCAGCGTCGCCCAGATACAGGCCAACAACGCCATGAACCGCATGACGTTCATGATGGCCCAGTCATCCAAGACCATGTCGCGGGCCCAGCGCAGCGTGAACCCCGAGAAGACGCTCCTGACGCTGGAGCAGTACAAGCAGCAGAACGAGGAGTACGCCATGAGCAACGGCATCTACACGGACGCCATGACACAGAGCACCAGCGTGCAGGTGAGCGACGATGCCGTGCACGAACTTCTCGGCAAGCTTGCAGACGACGCGGGACTGGAGCTGGGGCAGGAACTGAATAAGGCCAGCGCCAGCAAGGTTGATCCGAACGCTGCTGCCCAGCAGGCGGTGAGCCAGACGGCCGAGCCGACTCCGGAAGAGGAAGATGCCCTACAACAGCGTTTGCGGGCTTTACGGGCTTGAGCCGGGGTCAAGCACTGAGACTCTCGGACCGTTTTCTATTTCTTCTAAACTTTTCCGGGAGAAGAAAGCGCGAAGAAAAATAGAAGAACTGGAGAGGTTGGATGAATCGGGAGAGGCGGTTTGGGT
>HF970631.1:162279-173788 GCA_000604205.2 Neurospora africana FGSC 1740
GGGTCGTCCCGCTGTCGGGATACGTGGGGTGAGGTGGGATCGGCTACTTGGCGGAGGCTCCAAAGGGCGGTGAAGCCAGGATGGTTCGATTTCGAGAACGCATGCCGGGTCGACGGAGATACGTACACTACGTACAACGGTTATGATGACGCAAAAGAACACGACGAAGAACAACACAGAGCCTTCTTCCCGTGGCTTTTGGGAGTTTCGAGATGATGATGGACATGAATGAGATGGGGCTATTGGACGGGTGGTGTTTTCTCAGGGAACAACAGGTCAACCCTGGAGGATCGGATTTTGCAGCAAACTGTATACGAACGGGGTCTCGGTTCCTCATTCTCGGCTCTCACATGCAATTCTGCCGTTGCTTTGCTTTCCTAGACCGGCTCGGTCACTTGGTGGGATGATGAACATCTGTCACTTTTTGGTAATTGGCGTTTTTAGGTACTAGCAGATAAACTTCATTTTTGTTCCTTTTTCCTCCCTCCATGCGTTCCTTCCCGCTGCCGCTTGCATCGCTACGTTACACGACAACGGGCTTAGGTGGGATGATCACCAGGTACGCGAATCTATGTGCCGTCTTAAACCTTCTACGAAAGGTTACTTCCCTGGCCCTGTAACTGTATCCCGAACCACGTCCGACCAGGGTGAATAACTGTCTCGTCGACGACCAACACCTATCACGTATCATCCCCTTGAAGAACAGGCTAACAGCAGTTCCCCCGGCTCATACGTGGTCCTTCCTCGGCTCGGTTGACTGTCTGGCGGTTGACCATCAACTGATTGTTTACCTGATAGGATTAGAATAAGAGGGTGGCAAGATGGCTGGTCAAAACCCCTTTTCTGCCTCCAGACTACGGTATCAAAACCACGACTTTGGCCTCTACAGCTTACACGTAAGTATTTGTAGTTCGACAAGCCTTCTCGCTCGGTTCATTCAGGGATTGTTTTTTTGAATGTTAAGCCAATGCTCTTCATGTTGGTTATCATTGATCTAACTTTTTGGCATCCCAACAACACAGCGATGAATACACCAAACCGAGGAAAGGTAAACAAACATCCCATACCATATTTGACGTTCAAACCAGATTATAAAGATCAAAGACGCTCGTGATGTTCTGTATACGCGCAACGACTTGTAAAACGCTACCGACGAACGGAATCAAAGCCATACACATACACACGCCCACGCATCTATCACATATACAAACCAGCCACAGCCGTGATATCCTTCTCGTTTTAACACCTGCGTCTTCATCATAAACCTTCCGATATAGGTGCGGAATGCGGCAAATCTGATGTACTGATTTCGGACGGAGCAAGCTCGAAAATACACACACATCTATCCTCTACGATGTCATGGACCTATGTACATACATATAGCATGATGGTATATTCCCAGTTCACCGGGATTGCCTCAGTACAGTCTCCTCCCATGGGCTCCTCAGTTGTTAACTGTCAATGTCAAAGGGGTTCCACGCCAGGCCAGAAAGAAGAAAAGAAGAAAAAGCCATTCCCGTCACATCTTGTCGACAACTTGGACTTGGAAGTTGGGGTTTGGGAGTATGGAGTACACGGGTCACTGACGGGATTAGTCAGTTCAGAGCAGCTCCTCACTCTCTGGCGGAGAGATTTTGCCATGGATGCCAAGATCCCACCGGGAACGAGGGGTGAAGTGCATCTTCATTCCTATAGTGTATGGTTTGAGGGACAATATCTCGGTCTGAGTACTGTTGGGTTGATTGTTCGATTTTCCTACGGTTTTTGTCAGAAAGAGTAAGTCATAATCTCCTACCTGCCTAGCAGGATCCTAGGTTTTGGTTCTTGAGACATCGGGCAAGTGTGATATTTGACATGAGATGTCTGTCGCTTCGTATTGAGAGGCTGAAGATGCGGCAAGTCATAAAGTTGCCCATCGGTAACAGAGATGACGAGGCCGTTCGTTTAGAGCGTGACAGAATCCTTCTCAAATTGACTGACCTGACTGACTGACTGACTGACTGACGACGTCCAGCATCCATCTTTTTTGCTAAAGAAGCAAATGAACTCAAAGTCCAAGAATCATGATTACTGGTGGGTATAACACGGGTATGAATAGCTTAGCAAATGGTGTTCTTCCCGCAAGTTGTTGGATGTCAACCCCGCGTTCACTTCCTCTCCAACGTGCATTTCCTGCCTGTCGTGTAACGTCAGGGATTCGGAGACGTCAATTAGATGCAGTCCACTAAGAAGGGGAAAAAAACCTCCTATTACGGTATGCTTGTCTGCGATTGTTCCCGGCATTTTGTTCGTATGCCGTTCTATGGATCTTTTGCGTCGGCTTTGCCAATTCCAACGTCTTGCCCGTTTGACAGAGCGTTGCTGTAGCGCTTTGACTCCAATGAGCTCTGCCTTCAACGGTCTATTGTTTCTCTCTCGTTGCAATGATCGTCTCTTCTCGAGTTTGTTTTCGATCTTTGTGGAAACCGCACTCTAGTTCCTTGCGGCTCTGTCTTTTGTGGAGATGCGTAAGGTGTAGGTGTAGTATTGCATTTGGACGCTCCCAATGTCACGAGGTGAGCATTACTGGAAAGCAGCGTCTTCCCCTCCTTCATCCTTCCAAAGACGACCTTTTTGAAGACCAGCAATGACGCACCACAACCGGTGCAATCGGTAGCCGGAAGATTGATCACACTCGGTGAAAGTGAAGAGAACTAGTTCATCCACTCCCATATTGGTTTCGACACCTCTTCAAAGCTCAAAATCCATAAAGGTACACTTGAAACTACCACGGGGTTACTAATGAGTGCCGAGTGATTGCACAGCAGTGGCGATCCTAAAAATGAACGGGGATGCACCATTGATACATATCAACCGCTTTCAGGTATGTGAAATACTGGCCCCGCTCACACCAGTCTGATGAGCGCTTCTCTCTTTAGATGATCTACAGGTCGAAGCTTGTAAGAGCGAGCAGCTGCTGTCCAGGAATAACCGTGTTCCTATATTGGGATGACTATGATTTTGGGCCTCACATTGAAGTAAGGCGGGCTCCAATCAGAGCCGTCACCAGAGGGTTTCTTGGATCTTTGCCATCACCACAAACACCCATTTATCCCCGCTCATCCCAGTCCAGCCGCCGTGGCACAGCCCAGCTATGGGATGCATTTCTTGTCTGGTTAAGTTGATGAGGGGTTCCCAAAGATGCATTGCAGCCCTTGGGGATCAAGTGGTCTTCGTATTGGTTAGCACTCGTGGGAAAGGGGTACCGAAGGGCTTATGGACTAGTTCGGTGTAGTGGGCAGCCTCGAAGATTGGCCAGAATCATCATCAAAGCAATGCGAGGACCGATGATAGGTACTCCGGCTGCCTGAGGGATTGTCGGCTTCAAGCTCTTGTAGGTTGAGAGGGGAAGGAAGGTGAATGCGGGGTCCATTCGGTAGATGAGAGTGATGTGAATGTGCCGTGTATAAGAAGTGTAGAACTCCCAGGTGTGTATGAGCCGAAGTGTTACTTGGAACAAAACTTGGAAGGTCCAAAAGAAATTCTGATTTGGACAACACCCGGGCTCATATCAAGATGTCTCCCCTACCGGAGGAGTTTGATATCATTGTGTGCGGAGGGGGGAGTTGTGGGTGTGTGGTTGCTGGCAGGTGAGTTGCATGGCTCCAAATCGCACTTGTCGTCCTCTTAAACTCATTAACATCTCGACAGGTTGGCCAACCTCGACCATAACCTCAAGGTGCTTCTCATTGAAGCTGGTGAGAGCAATCTCAACAATCCTTGGGTATTCCGACCTGGTATCTTTCCTCGGAATATGAAATTGGACTCGAAAACTGCAACATTCTATGAGTCCAAGCCATCGAAGTGGCTCGGTGGTAGAGGTGCCATTGTGCCCGCAGCTCATGTACTCGGTGGAGGATCTTCCATCAACTTCATGGTATGGGTGGTGATGATTTTCCTGCTTTCATAAAGTCAAGCCTAACGAAGCCCAGATGTACACTCGAGCTTCCGCGTCAGACTATGACGACTTCCAAGCCAAAGGATGGACAACCAAGGAACTGCTTCCGCTCATGAAGAAGCACGAAACGTACCAGCGTGCATCTCACAATCGGGATATCCACGGCTTTGAAGGCCCCATCAAGGTGTCTTTTGGGAACTAGTAGGTTCCGTGGGGAAATGATCGCGATCTTGAGACTGACATGTGATAGTGTGTATCCCATCAAAGACGACTTCCTCAGGGCAGCTGAATCCCAGGGTATCCCTGTAGTGGACGACCTACAAGATCTGAAAACTGCACACGGTGCTGAGCAGTGGTTGAAGTGGATTAATCGTGATGTAAGTGTCCATCACTCCGATGGTTGGTGCCAAACTGACAAGACCAACCTAGACTGGCCGCCGGAGTGACAGTGCTCATGCCTATATCCACGCCACTCGGGCCGTTCACTCGAACTTGTACCTGGCTTGCAACACCAAGGTCGACAAGGTGATCATTGAGAATGGTCGAGCAGTTGCTGTACAGACTGTGTAAGTCAGAGAATGCACTCTCATATGTCAGGTCATTAACTAACAGACGGACAGTCCAACAAAGCCTATGGGCGACGTAAGTTAGTGGGAATTCGGGGAATGAATGGCCTTACTCACTTGGGCAAACTTACTAGGATCGCGGAGTACGCATTTTCCGAGCTCGCAAGCAGATCGTTGTCTCCGGTGGAACGATGTCCTCCCCTTTGATCCTCCAGCGGTCTGGTATCGGTAAGTGAAGCTGAAGATTGACTAGAAGAGCTCGAGCTAACAAAGAGCAGGTAACCCTGAAAAACTGCGGCAGGCTGGGGTCAAACCAATTGTCGATCTTCCTGGCGTTGGCCTGAACTTTCAGGATCATTATTTGACCTTCAGCGTGTACCGAGCAAAGCCAGGCACGAAGACGTTCGATGACTTTGCCCGTGGTGACCCTGAGGTGCAAAAGCGTAAGCACGAACTGTTCGAGCACATGTAGTGTTATCGAGTATCTGCTGAGTTATCCAGGCGTTTTCGACGAGTGGAACATCAAAGGCACTGGGCCACTGGCAACCAACGGTATCGAGGCCGGCGTGAAGATTCGACCGACTGAGAAAGAACTGAAGGAGTTCGAGAAGTGGCCGACTCCGCATTTCAAGTCAGGCTGGGAGACGTACTTCAAGAACAAGCCGGACAAACCTGTGATGCACTACTCGGTGATTGCGGGCTGGTTCGGTGACCATATGCTCATGTGAGAAGCACCTTTTGGCCAATAACCCGATAGCCTGGGCCCCATTGCTGACATGTAGCTGTCTCACAGGCCTCCTGGGAACTTCCTCACCATGTTCCACTTCCTGGAATATCCCTTCTCGCGCGGCTCGACACACATCAGGTCGGCTGACCCGTACGAAGTACCGGACTTTGATGCTGGATTCATGAACGACGAGCGCGACATGGTGCCGATGGTGTGGGGCTACATCAAGTCGCGCGAAACAGCTCGAAGAATGGATGCCTATGCTGGTGAGGTTCAAAATATGCATCCGGTCTTCGAATTTGACTCTCCAGCGCGAGCGTATGACCTCGATTTGGAGGACACTAGCAAGTATGCGCTGCCTGGCAACATCACCGCCGGTATCCAACACGGCAGCTGGACAGTGCCAGTACCAGCGGCAGATGAGAAACCCAACCCCCTGCATGTGACGAGCAACCGCAAGGCAAAGAGGAAGGAGCTGAAGTATTCTGATAAGGACATCAAAGCCGTCGAGGATTGGGTGAAGCGTCATGTCGAGACGACCTGGCATTGCCTGGGTGTAAGTTGCTTCCGCGCCTTTACAAACGAGAACAGCGCAACCGATTGCTGACTCTTGGTTTTGATGCAGACGTGTTCCATGGCTCCTCGGGAAGGCAATAGCATTGTCAAGCACGGCGTCTTGGATGAGCGCCTCAACGTTCACGGCGTAAAGGGCTTGAAGGTGGCGGACCTTAGTATCTGCCCCGACAATGTCGGCTGCAACACGTAAGTATTAGCCACCCCATTGTTGGAAGACTGGGTAAAACAACATTATTAATTACGGTTTGCACTTGTCAGTTATTCCACCGCTCTGCTCATCGGAGAGAAGGCGGCTGTCCTTGTTGCGGAAGACTTGGGGTACTCGGGCGAAGCACTCCAAATGAAGGTTCCCGATTATCAGGCGCCGGGCGAGAACAGGCTTACCTCAAGACTTTGAGGCCGTTGGATGCCCATTTTGAGATACCGAGATGTTTGCCTTTTCGTCTCGCGCATTGGAACTTTGTCGATGTTGAGTTTGAGGGTGGTGTGTTTTGATTTGGCTGTATCAAACGACAGAAGCTGTACTAGCCCTTGTCACGAGGCGATTCTGAGCCAGCTGATTGTCGATGGGACCTGGATCTCCACGACTTAGAAACTCCTCCACATCGGCATTAGGGACCCTCTCCGAAATAAGATAGCAAAGCACGTAGTCTCTACCCGCTGCCTCGTCTCCGCTGTCTTGTGCTATTTTCTTCCGTCAGCCAAGGTCGCAGTGGGCTCGGTCACTTTCCACGGCATGGTTCGCTATTAAACCGAAGAAGAAAAAAGAAAAAAAAAATACACGCCAACAGTTTTTAAGACAGGAAGGCAAAGATTTACCGGGAGCGCTAGTAACTAGCTAGGAATATGAGGGCATCTTATTGGACGTATTCCTCATATATATATGCAACTAATTTCCAAGCAGATGGAGGCAAGGTTGGAGCTTAATATTGGTTCAGGGTACAGTAAAGTCGGCAGCTGCACCCCAGCTTTGTCCCCCCACATTACCGCCCCGGAAGGATCCGCTCGACCCCTGAGCAGCCCTGTGGCCCTTGCTGCCTGAGGCGCCACAGTACTTTCCACAATCACGGCGCCTTCCTGCAGCATCCAGGAGGAGCCGAGGCCCAGCAAATCCACGGTTTATTCTATCCTCGCTGGCGACCTGAACCCGGCACCGCACTGGCCGTTCACTTTCACTCTGACGAACTTCCCCGAGAACGGTTCTGTAACCGACTGACAGGCCTCGACTCTACGTCGGTTTTTGTCTGTCTGCCATCTCCTTCGATCCAGGGCATCCCATCTATCCATCCATCCATCCATCTATCGCATACCCCGAGGTTGCGATTTCGTCATTCCAGTCTAGCGACTTCATGATCGCACCATAATCGCACCCCCAGACTATCCAACAAGCAGCTCCCATCTGCTCGCCCCCGCGAAGCTCGACTTAAGTCTCCCCGATATCAAGTTTGAATTGATTGCGACACGATAACGACAACATTTCATCCCGGTTCCGGCCCTCGGTCAATGTCGCGCCCCTAATCTCGAGATCAACATCCGAAAGGACAGTTCAAGATCCTCAATGTCGACAGCCGCCGACGTCCCTAGGTTCAAGGGCCCAAATCCCATCGCCCAATCCATGTCAGCAACAAAGCGATCGACTACTAGCACAGGTGTCAAGAGCACCAAAATGTCGACAAATTGGCTGGGCGCGTACGGTGACTTCATCACAAAGAACAATCATCAGGTCTCCCAAATAGAGTCGACCCTACGGTCCTTAACATACATAATACCTGGTTCGTGCAATCATGTCATGAAATCGCGTACCACTTCCTAACGTCATCTACAGGCCGTTTCCGTGATGCTGAGATTGCCTCCGAGTCCATCCACAGCGGCGTTCAGCTCCTTTCTCTCTACCATGATACCCTGCTATTCCGTGCATCCTCCAAGCTATCTCAGCCATCACTCGCAAACGCGCCCTCTCCGCATAAACGATACATCCGCTTTTGGTTCCTGAAGAGTTCCCTCTACCGGCGCGTAGCCTATTTTCTGCAGATCGTCAACTATGTCGAGCTTCTAATCGAAATGGCGGCTAAGCGCCGCGGCGAGCGCATCCGGTGGCGCGCTGTCATCATAATAGAAGCCATCAAAGCCTTTTGCAAGCTTCTTTTGCTTAGGATAACAAAGTCGCGGCCGCTGATAACCCCGGTTCTGCCCGAGCGGGAACCTCTCCCCGAAGCGCCGACCGACGAGGAGTCCGCATTCCAAGGAGACGACAGCGGTTACGCCAGCGCATCAGGCTCGCCACAGCAGTCGTCACCGGATGGAGAATGGACCATGCCTCGCACCGGCATGTCGCTGCCGACATTACCTTCGCCCGGCGACATCAGCAGCTATCTCCTTTCGCGGGTGTTAACAGCCGACGACATCAAGCCAGCGGCGAAACTGGTCAACCAGCTGCAAGGCTCGGCACAGGTTGCTGAAATCCTGCACATTCTGTCACCGCTGGTATTTGCGGTGGCTATGGCTCGCAGCAAGAATAAGCGCAAGGCCTGGACTCCGTGGGTGCTTGGGTTGGCGATAGAGCTGGTCGCTCGGCAGCTGCGGGATCGCAGCCTACGCACGACGCCGCTCGAGAGGGAGGAATGGAGCCGTAGAGGCTGGGCTTTGGGATGGTGGATGATGCGCGGGGCATTCTACGAAAATATCACAAAGTCGATGGTGGAGGGCGTGAGGAGACGGATGCCGAGTTTGATTGGTGGCATCTTGGAGGACTACGAGTACCTCTGGGAAAATTATCATTTCAGCACCAGCCCTTAATAGGATTCATATTTTTGGGGTAAGGGGGAAGCCGTTATACGCAGTGGGTACCACGATATTTGTCACCGGGTGCCGAGTCATATGCTGCCAGCTTTGGGTCCGGAGCCAGGAGGGTTTTCATCTCAAACTGTCTGGAGGCATGGTTCGACACGGTTGGGTGTCAACAAACAGGAGTTTCAGGGGTGGACGCTGAGTAAACCTTGTTGTCAGGGCAATATCAGAAATGGGAAGAGTGGTGAGGTACGAGCATGTTCTGATTGGTTCAGCACCTTGTATACAAATACCATAATTGATACGACACATTCAACCACAGCTGGGCTTCCGTCCCGGTGTTGTGAGTAAGCAAGGTGCGTAACCAGAGTGCGATCAGCGATGAGAAGCAAAGTCATTTTAAGCGGCAACCTTCAATATAGGCTCCCAAGACTGCCGGTATGGTCTCTCCGCTCGCTGCCCTTTAAAAGCTCAGCTTTAGGAACTAACTTACGGCCTTCGGTCTACCCATTTACTTCAGGGTATTCAAATAAATAAAACAGACGACACATTCTTGACCATGGTACGGGAATACGCCCAAGTGAATATGCCGGGTTTAGGCTAACTATGTCTATAGATTTGTACACACATTCGATTCTTATCCAACTTAACGAGCGTCCCTTCCATCACCACACTATCTTCTGCATTGGACTCCGTCATGCACACACCATACTCTAGGTATTTGACCTAACTGATCACAACCTTGAGCCCAACTAAGCACGGTATCAAACTTAGTTCTTAGCAGGAGCCTTAGCATTGCAAGCTGGCATAGGAACGCTGGCGCTGACACTGGAGGTGACGGTGGCAGCGGCCGAAGACGCGTTAATTAGGGCGAACGCCGGTAGGGAATGCACCACCCGGGAATCCACCACCAGGGAATCCACTAGGAGGGGGACCACCAGGGCCACCAGCATTGGGGTTTGCAACGCCGCCGCTCTCGTACAGGGTAGCAGCAGCCGAAACGGTGCGGGCAAGCGTGGTGTTGATGCCGAAGCCGATCCAGCCGAGCAGACCTTCAGAGACGGCAGAGCCGAGGTAGACGTAGTTGACGATGGGGTCGCCGACCTTCGACCCTTGCTGCAAGAGCCCGTCCTCGGCGTTGAGGGTGAGGCCCTGGGTGTTGGTTTTGTAGATGGGCTCGGCTTCGACTTCGTTGATGAGGTCTTGGTCGAAGTAGATCTGGCCGACGTGCGAGGCCGTGGTGGATTGGATCGTGTTGTTGGGGAAGACGGTCGGGTCGACGTGTACCATGACGTGGATGTGGTTGGCGCGGCCGGTGTAGTGGCCGGGGAAGAGGGTCTCGAATTGGGCGATGCCGTCGGCGTCGGTCTGCTGGATGCCGCGCAGGAATGTGGCGTTTAGGTTGGCCGCGTCGCCGTTGCCGTTGCCAAAGCCGGAGACGCCGGAGTAGACGCCGGTGCTGTTGCAGTCTGGATCATGGCGAGTTAGTATTATGGGTCTACCTAAGGTAGGAACAGACACTGGTGAATGATGGAGGGAAGTGGGGAGAAAAAAAAAAAAAAACACGTACGCCAGATCTCAAGGTAAACGTTGGGAAGAGGCTCGCAGGTCTCGACATCGTAGACCTGGAAGTCGAGAGCAAGATCGACACCGACCTGGTCCTCGGTGATGTCCTCGCGGATGTACTCGCCAGCGACATAGTAGGGACCCTCAATGACCTCAGGGCTGAGGAAGCAGAAGTCGGTGCTAGCGAAGATCTCGGAGGCGGGAGTCTGAAGAGTGAAAGTGGCGTTGGACTGATGGGTGCCACGGGCATAGATGGAGCGGCCTGAGAGAAGCGGTGTCAGTCGGTTTCTGAAGGGTTCATCCAGCCTTGAAGCATTGATATGGAAGGACTCACCCTCGAAGTTCCTCTTCTTCATCATCTTCTTGGCGAGCTCCTCGCGTCTAGCGACGGCGCGGGCCTCAACGCCACGGGCCTTGAGCTTGTCAGCGCATCGGCCGTAGTCGCTGCGGCCGACAAGGTCGAGGATGGCCTGACGCTCAGCGTGCTCGGCACGGATGTCATGGCCAGGGTGGGCCGAGACGGCGGTAGCGGCGATGGCTCCGAGGAGGAGAGAGGAGAGATGCATCTTGACGGTTCTAGTTCAGAAAAGACAAGATATGGCGGTTGTTGATGATGATGAACGGAAAGATCAAGTCTCCTCAGTGCGGGAATATCCTCTGATATATATAACCGGAGGAGCCTCGTGGAGCATACATACCCAACCATCCACCCAGACGGCAAGGTTCACAACTAGAACTGGGAAGCTTGAGCCTCCTCCCACATGCCAAGTATCATACACCTGGGACCTTCCCTTTCGAATAACCCTGCGGTGAGGAGCTATAAGGGAACAAGGTGTGGAGAAAATCTGCTTTTGGTTTTGACCCGGGATGGTCTGGGAGGGAAGGGGCAGCGAAGCCATCCACTTATTTTCCTGGAATTCCTTCCTGGAATTCCTGTTGGCGGAGAAAGGTCTCAAATGAATTGCCATGACTCCATCGACATTGCAACGATGTCTTCATGGCAACCGTTAACACGTGGATTCGCATGGACATTATGAAGGAGTTTCCCGAATTTGCAACCCACGGAGCTTTGGTCAAGATAGCCCGAATTCGAAAGAACGGGAAACATGGCCTTCGGCTTGATTCTACCTGAAGTTGTTGGACGCGAGCGGAGCTTGATCCGCTCGGTACCTCTTTCATAGCAGGTACTCTATGGCGAACTTCTTAACACAGCCTATTATCATGTACCCCGGAGAATGATAGTGAGTGAGTTGCTATATTCTCTGCCCGCATAAACAAGCCATGATGACGAAAACAAGAAACACGCTACGCACAAGTGGCTGGAGGGGCTGGGTTGACTTGACAGGAAAT
>HF970633.1:52285-68510 GCA_000604205.2 Neurospora africana FGSC 1740
CAACCACCATTTTCTCACTCCTCCTCACTCAAGTCACCCTCCTCGATTCCTCCCAACTCATCTTCCCACTCCTTTAAATCTACTTGTCCCGCTCCCTTCTCATTCCTATTGCCTTCGTTAGGAACAACGCGGTAAACAGCTTTACCCTTTCCCTTTTCCTGGCTTGTTGGCCTTTGATGTTTCTTCTTTTCCTTGGCCTTCTTGGCTGCTAATACTGGCCGGGCATTTTCGTACCGTGCCCATTGCTCTTTGTTGGCGAGCTCTTTAGCCGTTTTAGAGGCGGTTCTAGGGTTAGTTGCAGTTGCTTTCACCTTCGCCGTTCCAGCTCCCTTTGCCCTTGGCCCTCCCGATGTCGATGTCGATGCCGGTTCAACTCCAGCATTCCTGCCGTTGCTTGTACTTGGACCTGCAACCGAACCCGTACCAACAGATGGCCCAGACACTCCCGGATTCCCCAATGGCGGCATCTTAACCTCCAACCCCCCCAAATCTTTGGGTCCCTTCAATTCAAACTCCTGGGCCCAGACCACCACCTTGCTGAACCGCCACTTGAACAATTGTGTATCAGGCTCCCACTCCAACGTAATCGTTCTTTCATTTATCCCATCCCCGTATTCCTCTCCCCCCTCCTTATCATCTTTCTCCCCGTTATCATCCTGACCATCTTTACTGTATTCCTTGAACCACGCCTCCGCCTCAGGCACAACCTCCTCCCTCCAAAACAAAACGTCACTCATCCTCGCGGGCGTCTCCGGCTTGGCTAGGGCTTTGAAAACCTCCAGCACTTCAAGGTTGGCGTGGCGGAGGGTCGTGAAAGTGCCGTGAAGAGTGGTGTCGGGGGTGAGGAGAGAGGAGGACGGCAGGGGAGGGGGTGGTGGAGGGATGTTATTGGGAAGGCTTCTGGTGCGGGGGATGTCTTCTGAGTCGGATTCTGAAGAGGAGGCGTAGATGGTTGAGGGGGGAGGTGGTGGGTGTAATGAGCAAGGTAGGGGAGGCGTCAGAGGACGGGGTGGCCTGGTCGGTTGGGTTTGAGGCTGGGTTGGGTGGAAAGTATCTTGTTCTGTTTGTGCTGGAGTAAGAAGGCTAGCCGGTGGATTTGACTCTGGCCGAGGTTTTGAGTGACCCTCGACACCGGTCTTGTGAGGGTTTGGGTAGCCTTGGCCGCTGGTTCCGTGATGTTTTTCCAACTGAGTCTGGGGGCTAGCTTGAGTTTGGTTCTCCGACTGTGTTTGGGTTTCGCTCTGGGTTTCGCTCGTAACTTCCTGTTGAGTGCGAATCTCGGGTTCCGTTTGCGTTTGATCGCCCTCGGTTTGTGAATCCAGGTTCATCTGAACACCGGAGATATCCATATCGTCGCTGATCTTCTCTCCAGTCTTGTCGACTCCTTCTCCTGCCATAACCCCAGACTCTCCATTGCTCTCCTGTCCCATACCTTCGTCCAACCCCAGAATCCCTTCATGCAGCCGCCCATCAACGTCCTTGTACCCGAATAAATCTTCCTCCTCTTCACCATCATCTTCATCGTCCCCCTCATCCCCCTCATCCACTACCTCAACCCTTCCATTTCCACCTCCCACCCCCACTCCCGAACTCAACACCACTTGCTCCATCTTAGTTTCTTCTTCCTCATTCGGATAATACCTCACAGCCCAAACAGCCCACATCCTCTTCGCATAAATCCCCATCCCCTCCTCATCCACCCACAACTCCCTCTTCTCCACCACGTTCCCCAGCATCGTCGCTTCCTCATGCACATAATAAAACTGAACCTCCCCATCCTCATAAAGGATCGTTCCCTTGAAAAGGTGTCCGCCCACATATCGTTGATTCACGGTTTGAACGTGGATGTCCTCCTTGAGTAGGTTCAGCATCCGTCGTCGGCAGGTTTCGTTGGCCTCCTTTTTGGAGGTGTACACGGCCTTCGATCGGTAGTGGCGGATGGAATCGGACTTGGAGATGGGGTGTTTCTTAGTTTGTTTGATTACGTATTGTAGGATGACATCGGTGGGGAACAGGAGGGATTGCGCGGGGACGGCTTTCTTGGGGGGAGATGGAGGTATGGCAGCAACGGGGGCTGGTTCTGGAGCTAGAGGAGCAGCTGGGATATGATGAGGGGGTGGTAACGCCAGTGGTAGGGCTTTTGGGCCGGAGTTAATATTCGTTCGTAGTGTTAGTGGAATCTTACTTGACGGTGCAAGTGTCGAGGGAGCTGTGAATTTGTGGCCAGTCCGCTCTTCGTTGAGACCGTCGGGGGGGAAGTCGATGATTTTTGTAGGTTTTCTTTTTGGATACTTGTCATTGATACTCTTGAAATGATCTTCAACTGTTTTATTATCACCCAGTTGCGAAGGCTTCTTCTTTGGGAGAGACGGCTGTGTTGCCTGAGCTGTTCGACGGGTTGCTGGTTGGCTTGATGCCGGATTTTTGTCACCTTGCATTCCTAGTACATCTTTAGTCGGCTGGCTCCTCGAAGGAACGATGGTGGCTGTTGGGTTGCTTGCAGGTTTACCGCCGAATATATTTTCAATGGGTGCTGTGGTGAATTCTCGTACCACTTGCTCTTCCGTTCGTTTGGGTGCTTCATCCTCTTTTGCCCTCTCTTTGATTTGCTGGATTTTCTCTGTCGCTTTAACGCCTGCTGTGGTTGGCGTGTTCCTGATACTCTTAGCAATCTCCTTTGACTTCGCCTGATCTAGGCTGTTGCAAAGGCTCATTCGAGAAATCACGTTTTCACTCGGAGGTTTCAAGGGCGCTCTAATCCGGGAATGAGATGAGCCGGCCTTTCGTTTGGGGCGCTGACGCTGGTCCTTCGAAAACATCTGGTCATAACATCCGGACTGGTGCCGTCCAATGCTTAATCTCCGTCTCTTTGCACTGTCGACGCTTCCATTACGGCTCCAGGCCTCAATATCTTCGACGACTAGAGGCCTCTTTGAAGACCCAGCTTCGGCGATGTTCGGTGTTTCTCTGCTATGACGTGCAATAGGAGTTCCAATACGGTGTGTGGAACTGACGCTTTGCGACACGGGGAGATTGATGGCGCCTTCACTTTCATTGCCCTCCCCCTTATTCGAGCCATCGGTGCTGGGCTTAGATGTGGCGTTGTAGTTGTTGCTCTGTGTATTTGAAGACGTGGACTTGTCGTGTTTGGTCGACGATGAAGGAGAAGCTGGAGCATGGTCGCTGTCTCCTGTCCCCTTCGATTCCTTTGCACGAGCTGCAAGTATGCTCTCAAACCTTCCCCCAAACGCCTCTTTACCCTCTACCTTTTCTGTTTTTGGGATTTCTTGGACAGGGTTTAGCCGCATGCAGTGGTGGATGGCCGTAATAAAACAGTCATCATCTGAAGTACTCTCATCGGCCGGCTTGGTACTCTTCGGGGGTGATGATGACGTGTCATTGGCTGTTTCTGGGAAAGTTGTTAGCTGTCTCGGTCGACATAATGTTGCATGGGGTCGAGTACGCACCGTGGCTATGATCGGATGTTGAGCTGTTTGACCTGCTTTCTGCTGGTTCTGGGCCCGGAGCTGGGCTGGATGTTGGCAATGATGTAAACCAAGCTTTGGCTGGCCCAAATATCGAGTTCATCGCAGTCGTGTTGTGGAACTCCGAGCACCACCTGGTCTGTATCCTGTATTTGAGTATTCGCGTTGCTCCGACGTGACCCTCGCGATTCCTGCTGGATGATTGATATATAACGACGCAGTGAGTGTGGGATGGGCACTGTTCGATAAAGTTGTTGAAAGGTACAAGATATAAAATGGCGTTGACCTGCTGTTGAGGTCAACGATGTGTTGGAACAGCGGTTGCGGACACTTCCTGCCCCGTAGACACTTGAATACGAACGCAAGACAGTGTTCCGGGAAAAAAATCGGTAGAGTAACAGGGATTCATTGAAGTATAAATAGTTCAATGGATGCGGAGTGTGAGTGTCCTTGAGTGATCTCTAGAGGTACAGCAAAGGATGACCCGGGATCAAGAGAGAAGGGAGTCAAGGGAAGATTACCGTGAAGAACAGAAGGGAAAAGGAAGAGCCCAACCAAGTATTATGCCACTTGGACCAGTAAATAAACGTTGTGCAAAAGTGAGATCAAAAGGAAGTGGGCATGGAATTGTAGACCGCAGTGTAGGAGAAGGATGCTGTAGTCGCGGCCGCCATCACTGTTTGTGGTGTGTTTAGTATAGGGTTTCAGTGTAGAGGTACAGATCCGGTGACAAAACAAATTTCGGTTCACCGCAGGAGTCCAGATGATAAGATGAGGTCATCCCATGATACTCTTGATCCTTTATACTTCTTCTCTCGGTCCGTACTTGTATAGAAACACCATCGCCGCTCGCACGGGTTATCGGGATCCAGGATATACATGACGATGGTGTTGGACGATGGTAGTTGAACGCATGGCATCGAAAGCAATGTAGTCCATCGGAATGTAAAAATTGAAGCTATTCCCATCTTTGACGACGCATATAATTAGATGGTGGTGCAATCTTTCGTGGTGTAACATTGCATGACGGATGATGTTTGGAGCAGGAGCGTTCCCGACTTGGGGCTAGACCTGGCATGTCCCGTTCCCCGCATTTTTAGCCTTTGTCGCATTGGCCAGGCCACAAGACGTCACTGAACTCAAGGTTCCTTCCCCGTCTCGGCTCCAAATCTTGTCTTTGATCCTTGACACGGACCAGACAACAACCACCACCAAAACTACCTACTCCGCAGACACCTCGATCACCGTCAACACAACGGCCGGCGATCAGTATTTCTGGTGTGTTTTTTTTCCTAACCAAACCAGCCAGCATCAGATTTTGGACGCTTGAGTGTGTTGATATACAAAATAAATACCCATTGTTTCTTTTTTTTTTTCTTCTTCAGAAATCCACGTTGGCGCTTGAGGCGGCCTTGTCGATATCTCCAGTTTGCTTGTTCCGTGCGACCATTCCTCCATCGGTCAGGTCAATCAGCCAAACACACGAGACACATAAACCCAGGCCTGCCACAAAGCAACACCATATCACCCCCTCAACACCACAACAACCAACCAGTCCATTGCGACGACATACACAATGGAGAACACCACGCCATCAGAGAATACACCGCTACTCCCCACCACGACACCATCATCTCCCGACGTCGCCCGTCCCCCGAGACCGCAACGAAATGTCACCTTCAACCCCAATCCCGTCACCAAGACCATCGAGCCCGAGGCAGCCTACCGCCAGGCCCGCGCCTCGCATCCAAGCCTACCGCATCCGCCAATGTCTCCTTCAAGTTCCTCCGCCATCAGCACTGGCGGTCTCGGCGGCGGCCCTCCCATGTTATCGGCCTTGAATGGCAAGTTGCGACGACGGAATAGTGGTGGTGCTATCGGACTCAACCACAATTCTGGCCTGCCCTATACGTCTGCTGGCAACAGTCACCTGCCCAAGATCGGTCCACAGCGCAGCACCAAGAATGCCCAGAAGCTCAAGCTACTACCCAACCCGGAGCTGGAGGAAGACGGCGTCGACGAGGAGAGCGGTCGCGAAGTATACTCGCAGTACACACGTATCAAGGATCCCACGGCCCGTCGTGATGCTGCGCGTCTCGGCAAGGCGGACCGCGACAGACTGCCTAGAGTGACGGCGTACTGCACAGCTAGTAGGTACCAGATGGACGGTCTTATGCGGTTCCTCAAGGGCAGATCCAAGAACCGTGGCGCCAACCCAAAGTTGATTGACGAGTGTATATACACTCCCTATAGCTACAACCCCAAGCAGGCGGCTGAGAACAACCGAGTGGAGGCAGAAGCCCAAGAGCAACAACAGCTGGGACATTTCGACCCGATACATTCTCGCAGGCATTCCACCGGCGAGGTGCCTCATCGTGATAGCAGCGGTTATCAAAGCACAGAGGACCTCATCAGCCTCAACCTCAATGGAGGCAGCACCTCTAGGGAAGGTGTTCAGGAAATGGTGGCCCAAGGGGTCATCAGCGACGAGAACGCTGTGTCGGATGACCCGCTGGCTGATTTCGACATTCAAGTCCACACTCCAGAAGTCTTCCTCTTTGAATACGGCGTCGTGGTGATATGGGGCATGTCGGTTGCCCAAGAACAGCGGTTCCTAAAGGAGATTGCAAAGTTCGAGTTGGAAAAGCTCGGGCCGGACGACATGGAGACGGAGTACTTCAACTTCTACTACACACACGAATACCAGGCCCGAATCTACAACGACTTCATCACGCTGCGAGACAAGAACAACTACATGACGAAGCTGGCTATTTCTCACGCTCTGGCTCAGAGTGTCAAGGTTGGTCCTCATCCTGTTAATGCTGGAGAAACAGCTTTTGGCTAACCATATCATGCAGACATCCCTCTTTGAGGAACTCATTGCATCCACCATCGAGACATGCAAGGATATTCCCACGCAGATTGCGTTGACGGGCAAGATCGACCTCAGTCGGCAACAGATCAATATGCAAATCGGAGAGCTCTTTATTCTCCGCGTCAACATCCACCTGAACGGCTCCGTACTCGACACACCGGAGCTGTTCTGGGTCGAGCCACAACTCGAGCCTCTGTACAAGGCTGTGCGGAGTTATCTCGAGATGGACCAGCGTGTCAAGTTGCTGACAGAGCGTATGGATGTCATTGCCGATCTGTTGGCTGTTCTCAAGGACCAGCTAACTCACGGCCACGGAGAGAAACTAGAGTGGATTGGTGAGTCGCAATGCACACATAAACCCCCAATAACATGGGTTATGCTAACCATTTCATAGTGATTGTCCTTATTGCTGCCGAGATTCTCGTGGCGGCCGTCAACATCGTTGTCGATTTGTATGCGGGCGTTGACTAGAGGAAGATCACAACTCGAGACATAGCGTCAACACATGGAGGGCTTCTTCGTGGCTCGCTTCTTTTTCTTTTAGTTATTTTCTGCATGGAAATGGGCATCTTTTTGAGCACTGGAGGAGTTCTGGGTCTAAAGGCGATGAGTTGTGACGGTGTTTTTGTCTGGCTGGATTCTTTGGTGGACAGCATTTAGAAGGGATGACGCTTCGTAGGGTCGGCGATGAACAAGGAAGACAGAGAGCAGTGATATACCAGAAAGAGAAGGATCAAAGAGCGCCAACGATATTCCCGATCTCTGGTTTGACTACCCGTTATAGACCATATACCAGTAAGGCTTCATTTCATTATCTCTTACCAAACGTCGGGTGCCACTCTTGTCGCCGTATCTTTCCCATGATGACTGGACTGGTCTTGTGACTGCCATCCGATGTCTCGCAATTACAGGACTGGGCAGGTGCCCGTCGTGTCGTTCGTCAAACGAGGAAGGAACTTCAGCACCACAGGCAGACACAGCCCCCAACTTCCAGCTCGCGAGGAAGGTACGACGGATGGGTTTGCGTCAGACATGACACTGGAGGCGAGCCGATTGCGGAAGTCACGTCTACCGCGTTGCCCCAACAGTGAGAAACTGAACTTTTGGGATTTTCTCGCGGGAGTCGGGTTCCATTACCTTTTCACCCCACTTCTGGATTTGAATATCGTTTCGTTTCCTATTCTCGACCTTTCTCCCAGGTTGTCCCCCATCTTCACAAGTTCTACTGCACCAGGCCCGGCCGGGACTTATATTGAGGGGTATTAACGGAATGATCACGGCTCAGATCTCTCTCAGAATGGAAGTAGACAACAACAACTTCTGGGGCCACCTGCCCACCATCCTCGACGCTATCGCCGATGCCGAGTTCATCTCGCTTTCTGTGATCGGCCATCCCGATCATATCACCAACGCTGACCAAACCAAGGAGGAGCTCTACCGCCGGTTGGTAGAACACTCCAAGATTTACCATGTCTCAAGGATTGGCCTCACTTGTTTCCAATATGACGAGGAGAAAAAAGGTACGCACGATAGATGGTCATCCCTTACACCACTGTTTCAACGATAACTGACATGGCGAGTCTCAGAATACTCTGCTCGTAGCTTCAACTTTGCCATCACCCCTTGGTTTCTTTCTGCAAACATCCAGGCGGAACTCATCGCAAAGACCGTCAATCGAACGTTTTCCTTTTCATACAACACCCTTAAACAGTTGGGGACACACGGCTGGGATCTTAATGAAGCTTGGGGACGGGGTGTCCCTTACTTGACCCGATGCGAGGCCCAAACAGCCGAGGAATGTTTCCTCCAGCCATGGGAGTCCAAGAACCCGCTGGACATCAACAAACTAGACGTTGAGTCCCAGACATTCCGGACATGGGCAAATGACCAGATCAAATCTTGGCTAGCAAAAGAGGTGTGTACGATGACACTACTGCTCTTGTTTATCAACTTTGTTCGCTCATCAAGCTCATGCCCGCCTTCCTTCACAGGACGAACCCCTCGACTTAGCGACCCCCTCAGGCGAACGGTTCACTAGCCTGCAGATTGGACTCATCTGCCAACTTGTCCATTCTTGCTTTGATGAGTGTCGCGCAACGCCCAAAGATGACAATCGAATCATGCACATCAAGAAGCTGACCCGCGCAGAACTCACCACGGAGGTCAGTGACACAGCCGCAATCCACTAGTCTCGGGCTATTCACTGATCGATTTCTCACAGAGGTTGACGAGCCGACGCACTGCACTGACGCGGCAGTCAGGCAAGCCACTCCAATAGCTTGTTGCAAGACTCAGGCCGCCCTGATCCCACTAACACTTGCTCTTGTAGGCTTTCTCTACGTGGTAGAGGCTCTTCTCGGGGGGCACTTTGCCGACGACATCGAGCCCGAACTGTGCTTGGCATACGCATCGCATATGGATCGCGATTCGCGAGAACAGCTCAACTCGGCTTTCCGTGACAGACTTGAAGCAGCTGAGAATAGAAACAGGCTCAGACGACCTATCCTCCTCGTACACTCTCAGCTCGACATGCTGTGTTACTTTTACTCGACATTTTTGAGCCCACTTCCGGAGACACTCGACGAATTCGCAAAGAAAATACACCAAATCTTCCCTCGGATCGTGGACAGCAGGATTTTGTATCCCCCCGACAACTACCCATCTCACTCACCCCACAAGCGCAACTCTTGGATCGAGTTCATTCCTATCGCAGAGGAAGAGGGAGGACCTCGTACCACACAGATTTGGGGGCTTGAATACAAGGACAAGATGGCGGAAGAACATGGCGTCTACGGCTGGTACTCCAACCTCGCGTTCCTCAAGGTTGCAGCCAAGAAGCTGCAGAAGGAGCCGTGGCTGAGGAGGACCAGACCCCAGAAGACGTACGGGAGCATGAGAATGAAGGCCAAGAAGCCAAGCAAGCTTTTCTTCACTCTCAACCCTTTTGCTCCCGGCGGTATCATCAGTCGTCGGTCAAGTATTTCTTCTTCTGTCGCACCTGGCATGACTGGAAGCATGATTGACACCCCGCCGAGTGTTTTCGGTAATGGCAGTGACGATGAGGAGGAGGAAAAGCAGGAGGTGGTGGAGGTTGATCGTCTTCCCCCCTGGGAGGCCGTTTTCTGGGAGAAGTTTGGAAATAAACTGATCCTCGACGATGGTGAAGTTTTGGCGCTTACTGCTTCGATTCCACTCAGAAAGACCAGTGCTCGGAATATCTAGGATGATTACCGGGATCTCTAGGATGAGCTCCTTTTTGTCTGGATTGCCATCCCGATTTGTGTGTTACTCACATTGCTCTTCAGTGGGAATTGGGCTGAGACTCGACTTGTGTGTGGTGTGGTAATGCCAACTACAAATGATGTGTTGGTCGATTCTGGGGACAGGAGGAGTACGTGCGCGAGGTGTCCACACTATAGGAGCAGAGACAACGGCCTCATATGGGTAGATGATCAAGGAGGAGGATGACGGAGGCGGCGCAGGGAGACGCGTGAAGATTCCCTACATGCAGGCCGTGATGAGAATTTGCAGTCAGCTTGAAACTACCGTCGCTTCGGTCTGCCGCCGGCTCAAGCTCTGACTTTGACCCCCAAGCCCAGAGCACCGGTTTTCATCGGAGATCAAGGCTGGATCTCTTCGAAATCCAGGTCTATAGTGCAGGATCGGGGTACGGATATGTAGTCAGCTCAGGAGTGTTGTTTTGTATGTATAAGTTAGTATCGGACTTTCGACTTCGATAGGGAGCGGAATGACCAAACCAGCGGATGTCTCGTACTGCTCACGAACCAGTTCACATCGTCCGTGGACAAGTCCAAATGTGACATGATGTCTTCAACCCAAATCTCTATACATAGCATATGTTTCTATATTACAAACAACAAGGGACGAGAGGTCTCTTTTCTCGTCCCCTCTCGTCCCTGTGCTTCATGTCAGCCATCGCCCGCTTCTTACAGACGTGGCATGCGAGCTTGGCTTGGCCTTGTCAAGTACGCTGAGGCGTGCGAGGCCTTGACCTGTCAACTCATCTTCCAAAGCGACTCTCATTCTCTCTCGAGAATTTTGATCGTGTTCGGCTAGGGGGGGTCTCCAGGTCCACTCAGCGCATAAACAAGTGTATCTTACCACCGAACAACCAAAACCATCTTTTGATATCAATACATTTGTACACATGTCCTCTTTCTTGCACACACTCCCCAGTCTATTTCCCCAGATGGTGATAGTCCAATCGACTTCAACCCTCCACTCATCATCATCTCCCCACGCTTCTGCTCACTTCAATCGCTTATTCGGGGTTGTTTTGTTTGTTCACCTCTCAGCAAACACACCCTTGATGCTCTGGAAGTACTTCTCCGCCAACGTGCTGCGCAGCTCCTCCTGTGTGAGCCACTTGAAGTCGACCAAGTCATGCAGGTTGTCGGTCAGGTCGGCCTGGCCGGCCATGATGCGGCCCTTGAGGAAGAAGATCTTCTCGCCCTTCTTGAGCAGGGCGCCGTCCTTCTGGCCGAAGACGGGGCGGACGACGTGGTGCGCGACGGGCACGCGGCCGACGATCCACGTGTTCATGTTGACGCCTGCGGACTCGGCTAGGATGCGGGCTGCGGTCTGTTTTTGTGAAGTCATCACAGGTTAGTTGACCGAGGTAAGATATATGGTTAAAGGTTGGGGGATAACGAACCTCATGCAAACCCTCATCCGTAGGCACCACACCCGTAGGGAACATCCACTTGGCCTCCTCCCCTTCCTTCTCACCCTTCTTCTTCACCACAAGATAAAGCGTCTTATCCAGCGCCCGGTCCAACCTCTTCACATCCCCCTTCGCATCCGCCTCCGTCCGTCTCGGCAACGGCTTCTCGACAGGGACACGATCCTCAGCGGCGATCTCCTCGCCATCCTCCGACACTCTCATCTCCGCATCAGCGATCAACTTCTCCACCATCTGTTCCCTGCTGCTCGTCTGCGACCCAACAAGAACTTCATCGTTCCACGCCATCCTGCCGCGCGGGTTGTACCGACCAATGTCCTTGGCCGGCACGCCGTGCCGCTCCTTAAGCTTGATGCGCCAGTCCAGGTCCGAGGCCGTGTCCTTCTTGAAGTAAAAGTCCTTGCGGAAGGGGGCCATCAGCCGCTCGTTGAGGCGCTTCTGGTAGAAGTAGAAGGATTCTTCGAAGGGGGTGAGGTCGCGGGTGAGCAAAGGGGGGCGCGTCAGGATCACGCCGGACTTGATGCGGTAGATTTGCGACGAGGTCGAGGTCGCGGCGTGGGTGCCTGTTGATGTGGTGACGGGGGGTTTGACGGACGGGGGAGGGGGTGGTGTTGTCGTGGCGGAGGCCTCGGCGGAGTAGAAACGTCTAGGAGCGCCGGCGGCGACGTTGCTGAAGACGGGCGCAAGTCGGGCTTGGGTGCGGCATTGTAGGCAGATGGAACGTTGTTGGCCTGGTGTGGGATGCGACGGTTAGTTTTGGATGTCTTCAAGTTTGCGATCGAAAGACATGCACGAGAAAGACCAATTCGGAAGAGACCGAACAAAAAGACAAAAAGGAAGGAAAAGTATACATACTCCTAAGGAGAGCAGCTCCCCTACTCGACGCCGACATGATGGGCAGTATATATGAACTTGATTGTTGGACGGGGCCCGGATGTACACACGCAACAACGGACACGGGACGGGGGGAGGGAGGAGAACGGAGCTACGGGTGAATCTTGCGCGCGCGCCAGTCCTCAACTCAACTCTCTCTCGCAAGTCTCGGGGTGGATTCGGGACGGGGTCGGTCGGTCGCTGCGGCGGCGGGCGGGCAGGGCAGGCAGGCAGAGCGGACGGGCGATACAGCGCGGGAAACCGGCCGTGAACTTTTTCGATGTCCGCAGCCCCACTTTTTCCCTGGGCCCGCCTGCCACCGCGTACCGGTCCCTGCTCGTTTTGTTCCTGGTCGTCCGTACCGCGCGATTGAACAATTGAGTCTTGGCAACCGATTCGCTTTCCTCACCGCCTTCCTTTTTCGAAAGCTTCCCTTCTCCAAAAACCAAACCTCCCCCCCGCACCCCACCCCACCATAACTTTCACGTCCTCCCTCCAGCCCCACATGATTACTACTCACCTGCACCTGACCGAAGCGGGTCCAAACAAAACTGCTCAATAAAACTCCTTGCTGCCCCCCCTTCCTCCTTTCAATTTTCCCTTTCCTCTTCTCTTCTTCAAGGCACCATTCCTTATCATCACGACGTTTCTCTTCCTCCAAAACTGTCCTGATCATTTAGTTCGTGCCGAGAGGAACCACCATGAGCAGACGAATTCGCTAGCGGTACCTGCTTTCAAAACGCTCTACCGGGTTGCTGTTAGATAGAATCTGCTTACATATCTTTGCCATACCATGCTATCTTGTGACACTTGTTTGGTTTACAATTTTACTTTGCCTCTTTTGCCATAAGGCGTGGCCGACGAGTTTTCGAGATAGGTTGGTGTGGTTGTTGTTAAAGTGTTATTTTACTTCACACGCAAACACTGCGTCCCGTCTCGATTTTTTATCTTGCCTCGTGTGTGTGTCGCGCATGTTTGGCGTCCTGTCGAGATGGTTTCGTGTTGTCGCTATAATCATGGAGTCTTGAGGATTGATATCCAAGGGCGGTTTGCATGAACTGCCGTGATCAAGCATGGCCACATGAACACTCGATACTGTACCTCCATGCCCTGCTGAAGGCCTGAGCTACGCCGCAATGCACATCACTGCCCAGCTCGCAATGTTCATTCTAACCATCCATGTCGCTGATCACGGTATACATGCGTGCTTCATCTCATAGAATCGTCAGACTTGCCCCCTTGCTTGCGTTTGGACCGCTTCTTCGAGTCTCACCAAGGCTATGTACAAATTGGACGGAAAGCAAGCAATATCAAACAAGATGAACAAGAATGTAACCAACAGTCATCAAGTCATGACTTTCTTAGCACATTTTGCCCAAACCCGAATACCATGGACCACATGGTTCGAGTTGCACTACAAGACCAGAACACACCTGAAGAACGCAAAAAAGGGACTCCAAACACTGAAAATAGTCATGTCTGTTCATTGCGAAGATCCTAATGTATAAAAGCTACCGCGCGCCAGTTGCCCGCCAGGATATTTACCCAGATTCGCCCCAGCCGGTCCTGATACCATACACCCATCTAACATATCTGTGATCAGAAAGTGCTTTTCCTTTCTATCATTGAATACCAAAAATCCATAAAACGCTCAATACATAAGCGTCAACCTGATCGATGACGGCTGATGCAAAGCTTCCGTTCCAGCTACCGCTTGGATGCTGGACAAAGTTCGACGCCTTTTCCCGCGCTCACACTTTGCTTTCTGTTTCCATGCCCTCGTCGTACCTGCAATGTAATCTCCACAGAGCTCTGGGGCCCCCAATACCAAAACGCCTTGCCAATCGAAAGCCACAGGTGTCATGATAGTCGGACATGTTGTTGGTCAGCTCCCAAGGAGCAAAATGTCAACTCACGCCTTCAACTGTTCAACCGCCCTAGTGACCTCCTTGGCCGCAAGCTTCTCCCAGCTCTGTTTCAGCTCTTCGCCTGGTTCCATTGCAGGGTCCTTCACTTCCTCGTAAAGCTTCCTCGACACATCCCGGTTGATGGCCTCGTACTGCTCCGCAGTTATTTTCTGCGAATGCCAGTGAGGCCTTAATGCTCCCCGAACAATACTGTTGATGCTCTGCTTCACGTCGAGAGGCAGAGCAGGCCGTGATGGCGAGGTCTCTGGGGATCGGTGTGACGCATTGGGATGAGGCCGCCGCGGTAGCGATGTCTGGACAGTAATCGATGCCGACGACGATGGCCCTCCGGCGGCTGCTGAGCCAGTTTGCTGGCGAGAACGACCGCGCTGTTGCTCCGTGTCACTGTTCTCAGGCGAGGTTCGACTCCTACGTCTGTTGTTCGGCGAGGACGACCGGGAAGTCTTTGCTGTCGGTGATGTGGATCGGTTGAGCGAGAAGTTTGCCGGAGCATAGACAGGGGCCAGATAGGAGCTGAGGCCCGGGGAACTCGGCCGACTCATGACCATCGGGGGTGTTGTTGCCCGGGGACTGACATATGTAGGAATCGGCGACCCCGTGTCGATGCTTCCTGGAACAGGAAGTTCAGGAAGATCTCGGAAGCCATCCTCCTCAGAAGGCGTGCTCATCTCTACTTCCTTGAGCAAAGACGATAAGAAAGACGGAGCTGCTTCGGTGGATGCTGATGGTCCGGCGGTGGTGGATGAGCTCGGCTGAGTTGCCGCTGAGGTGGATGGTTCCCCGTTCTGAGTAGTGTGTAGTCTCCGCGTTCGAGGTCTTTTCAGCTTCCTCTCAGGCTCATGGTGTGATGCCTCCACTTCACCACTAATGGAGCGTGACTTGCGCTTGCGACTCGCGGAGCCCTCCGGATTACCTCTGGCCATCTCAAAAGCACCCCATGCGCGTTCTTCTTCCCGTGTCTGTTGAGGCGACGCTTCGCGCGGGATGTATCGACTTTGGAACACACTGGGCATGTTGGTGGTAAAGACGTCTCGAGCCCCCAGTCTAGTGGCAATCATCAGACGCTGCTGCCACCGTTCATGCTCTAGCCTCTCTTGCTCCCGAAGCCGCTGCGACCGGCGGTAATTTTCCAGGTCTTCGAGTGTTCCATCGTCGCCATCGTCATCCTGATAGTCAAGGTCCAAGCTCAGAGCATCCCAAACTCTGCCGGCAATCCTACCCCAAGCACCCTGCCACTCGTCAGATCGAGCTCTTATCCTGGCCCGGCGCATCCTGCCTTGGGTTCGTGGGAAATAGTAGTTGCCACGCTCGCGCTGGGCGTTCTGAGAGCCACGACGGGTCCTCGGAGCTGGCGCAAAGTCTTCGGGCATCCCATCTTGCGCATTGATATCCTCACCGAGCACGTCGGCACATTCCATGCAAAACCAGTGGCTAGGCGGGACCCTCTCCAGGCCAATGCAATATGTATGATATGGCACATCGCACCCGTCGCACAGCAACAGAACCTCCTCGTTATCTGAACGGTTGCAGATGGGGCACGGTAGGCTAACATCCTCTTCGGGCTCGGGGTTCTCGTCAAGCCATTGTTGGGGGTCGAACTCGGCTACCTGCTTCTTATCTTCGACATGGTAGGAACTAAGGAGTTGACCTGCCACAAAATCGGTTAGCAATGCTGTTTGTTTCCGCATGCACAGTGGGTTTTGGGAACTGTAACTCACCTCCTATCTTGTCGTACACATGCACCAGGTGGAATTGCTGGCGGCAAATGGGACAGCTATTGGCCTTGTCGGTCCATAGTCGGAGGCAGGAATCGTGCAGCGCGTGGCCACACACTTGAATCTCGGCTACATGGTCGTGTTTGTTGTCGTGTTTCCTTGTGTTGCTGGCGGTTGTGCTAACGGGGCTGTTGTTGGCATCGTCCTTGGGTGTAACTGCGTCTACTTCGATCGATGCGGCGGGCGCTCCGGGCTCACTTGAATCCCCTGTAACAGGGCCGGCAGGAGCGCTGACGGAGGACGACGGGTGTGGGTCTGAGGGTTGTTGGACGTCTAGAGTCTCTAGACAGACAATGCACTGATCAGCCATCACGACTGGGATGGTGGCGCGATGCTGAGAAATGCAGACTCGGGGGAAAAGACGGGTAATGAAGTCATGCAACGGAAAGATAAAATATGAGATGTGCAGGGCGCGATTGGCAACGTCTAAAGAAGTTACCTGACCAAGCACTCCAAGCAAGCGACGATGAGCCCTCCCCTGTCCGAAATGAAATAACGTAGGTAGTTAGGTCACTTCAGGGCTAGCAAAGAGGTGTTGAGTTGTTGCTGTGGTTGGCGGTGCTGGTGGTGGTGGTGGTGGTGGTGGT
>HF970634.1:24582-40525 GCA_000604205.2 Neurospora africana FGSC 1740
AGGGGTCGCACTTTTCTGAGCTTCGCGCGGCGGTTGCTGGTAAGCAGGCGGCGCGAAGGTAAATGCACCCATCTGCGAAGTCTGCGGGAGCAGCCGGCGCACTGACGGATCGTTCGACATGCTTATAGGAAGCGGTATTATCGTCTGATGTCGAGTGTGTAGAGGTAAGATGGGATGACAGTTTCAAGGTCTGGTGCTGTTGGCGAATGGCGGGGGAATCAGCGCTTCCACATTTGGCTTCTCGCTATCCTTGATTCATGAGTCGGATCGGATGAAAATCGTCCAAACGTAGCGGCTTGTGTCCTGAAAAATGTGCGTAGTGTATTCCTGGCGGCGCTGTTCGATGTGTTCGAGGGAACAAAGGTGTGTCCAAGATGTCGGCGCGCGAATTGAGTTTGACGGTCTGATGTGGGCGGTGCGGTGTTGAGACTGAAGCTGCTGGGCCGGCTCAATTGATGATGTAGTAGGCAGTGGAGGCCGATGTGCTGGTAGGGAAGTGGCAGGTAGTTTTATTTGAACGTTGCGTTGGCGGGCTGATAGTAGCGTTGCTGGTGGAAGGAGCGTTCGAGTTGTACTAACCACCTCTACACTACCTCTTTCTAGCACTAGCAGGTATACCTAGGTAGCGGTGGTGTATGTAGGTACTAGGAGTAGCCTCAACTGTCGATGGCCAGGGGCGGGGACAAGCAGATCGCACACAGCAAGCCGCGTATACAAGGTTCCTACGGCGAGGCAGTATATGTCGCAGCTCGTCAGTGGTAACAGTAGAGGAACTGAGTGAAACAAGGGGGGATGGGAGGGGATTTTAGGGATTAAGATGGATTGAGCTTTAACAGGAGGTTTAGGCGGTAGAGAAAGGTACATCCGTACACCACCAGGGAAGCCAGCCCAGCTACCTTTCCACTGGGTCTGTCGTCTACGGATGGATGTGTTCTCCCGGTCCCAGGTCTTCCCTGATCTTTCACGGTGGATTGGTGATTTGGCATACAGTGTGCACTATGACCCGCCAAGGTAAACACCGAGCAGCATAAAGACAGGGCCTGGCTGACATCTCGACGAGGGGGTTCACCCTTGCTACAGACTAATCCCAATGGAAGACTGGCTTCATCAGGATCAGCCATGGGGCCTGGACATGGATCCCCTAGCGCTCAATTGGACTCGCTCTGTTCGGGGGTTTAAATTGTGCCTCTCCGCTGTTTGGAGTAGTGTACAGAACACTTCATGTAACTGACCTTTTCTTCATACGTCGAAGGATCCTATCTCAAGCCATGAATGACATGTGCCCAGTGTGCATGTCTTGAGGTACGTTGTACAGATTGTGCCCGGGCGGGGTTTCTTTCCATCAACAGCAAAGAAGACACCGCAGTCGGTGAACACAGAACAAAGCCGTACTTGCTGGGTGTGGTACATGTCAGAAGCCCTGGGGTATTACCAAGCTCCTTTCCCTTACATATACCTCGTGCTCGTTGTGTTGGGGGATTGCCATTGCCAATGCGCATGAGTAGTGTACGAATATAGTAATTCGTGGTGGCACCTCGATGTTACTCTAAGACATCGCACTGCACGCCAGCCTGCAGACTAGAAGATTGGCAAAAAGGATGCATCGCAGAAGTCTGGCGGCGGGACAAGGCCGCCGCCCCAAAGCACAGGGAACATACGTGACAATGGCATTGGCTGGTCCCGCAATGGAACCCTGGGGCTGATTGCCACTGCTACCGATGAGAACCGACGGTACCTAGCAGTTCCTCGACGGAATGACGGAATCAGCTGTGTTTCCGTGCAAGTGGAATGCTGCCAAATAGTCTAGATGCGCAATGGAAAGGCAGATATGGGGGACACCTGGGACGGTACCTTGCGGATACTGTACAGCATCAACCGCCGTAGACTTTTGCTAGAAGCTAGGTGAGCCAGGTAACCTGCATCCGTATCCGGTGTTCCCTTAGCCGCATATACACTAGGTACTGCCATTGGCTATTGGATAGGTCCTTCGTCAGTCCGACTTACGGGGCAAAGAAATGATAGTGGTACACGGCCAACGTGATTACAAAGTTCGTGCTCTGCTGTAAGGTATCCGGATACTTGATGACGACTTTCGGGGGCTCCCTCTTGGTTCCCGTCGTTGCTGGCTCTCTAGCCCCAACTGACGGGATGTTAAGATGCTGATACCCACCGCAGATTTAATGGAGGGCGGAACTTGGGGTGGGAGGGTGGATGCTGTGATGGCGGGGATGTGCGGGAGCGAGGAGAGTGGCCGCGTAAAGACGGGACTCCAGGTCCAAGGTTCCGCGGTCCCAGGTGCCCGGGGAAGAACCACTGGGGCCTCGAATCAGCATCTCCAATATTCACCACCCACCCCCGCCCCCCTCTTCCTGCCGCCAATGTATCCGTAGCAGCCTTTCGGGTTGCATTCAAGGCGAGCGTGTCGACATGGCTTTGAATAACAGCAGGTATCATCCATCTTGGCTCACACTGGGTTTAGACGCAGTTTAGGCACTTCTAGGCATACGGCATGTCTCGGTGAGCAGAAGGGGATTATCGTTGGCACTGACCTCTCTTTAGTTCTCGGGGTATCTCTGGAAAAGCCTCTGGGCGAGCTCACGGTAACTGGCGAAGGCATACCCTACGACTCAAGGACAGTAACCTCATGAGCGTCAGCGAGAGGAATCTCCATTACCACGGTCGTGTGTCAAACCGTCTCGAGAAGCATCTACCGCTGGCTTTGCTTTTCTACAGTCGCCTGCCCTGGCGGGATATTCGCATGCCTGCCCATCCGGGCATGGGAGATCGATCGGGCAGAACGGGCAATCACCACAGCGGACCTTGGGCTTTTTCCTACTTTTACTTAGTGCTTCTGCTTGAGTCCTGGGACCCTGTCTCACAGCGGGAATCGCACGATAACGCAAGAAGGCTAGCCGTGAACCCTCGGGAAAGTTAGGGCATGGATCCAGTCGAACATCTTGGCGTTTCTGTTGAGACATGAATCTTCCGCCGATGAGCGTTTTGTTTTCGAGGCTGCTCTCAGCGTCCCTTTTCCACACTGCCCTGGCTGACAAAGCAGGGACATGCTGCTTTGGTTGCCGTTCATCGTGGTTGTGGTCCTCAAGGGCGAAAGAATTGAGCAGTATGTACAAGTCAGGACCGGCAGGCTGATACAGGCCCATGATATGGCGGGATGAATTCGAAGAGGTCACCTCGCTGAAAGTGACTGACTGTTATGTCTCGTGTGCCTCGTGGTCGTCAAGTGCAGTGCAAGTTCGCAACGACGCCACAGCAAAGCAGCATTTGCAACAAGGGTTAATCGGGCCATTTCAGAGGCTGTCACATGCGAACTGATTTCGATTGGAGAGAACAGGGGAAGGTTACATACCGCTATGCCGAGGATGGCGGATGGCCTTTCCATCATCCGTCCACCAACGTCGTGGAAGCCAAATTACCTAGGTTCTGGGAGCTTACATAAGACACTTCGACAACTGCGACTGGAGTCTTCTGCGAGCCCCAGGCTAGCAAAAGGCCATCCGCAACCGGTTTTCTCAACATCTTCTCGAAGACGCCCATCTCAAAGATTGACGTGAACAGACAGCCATCCATGCAGGGCAGCAGAGCGAAACCAGAGCACAAATGCAACCTTGACGCTGTCTGTGCAGACCACTCCAACCACCAACTTGAAGATTGAATGTTCGGCTCGCGGGCGGGCTCTCGAGGGCAGGCAACTCGCAATTCTACCCACTTGTGTACACTACACTACACGTGTACACCACTCTTCCGTCCTCACTAAGTGGATGGAACATCCAATCACCATGTTCATCTATGTACTCCAACCCCAAAGCTCGCCAGGGGAACCGCACCTACCACCTCCACCTTGGCCGAAATGAGTGTGATTGCGACCCGACATGGATGGAGCACGCCCGGTTGACGGCGACCTCCACGAGTCCCAATGCAAGAAATTCCGGAAGAAGTGTTCTTCTGAAAAAGCAAGGAGGAAACGCAGAGGGGGGCTTGAGAGAGGTGCTGTCGCATAGCACACCAAGGCACGCACTACCTAGTGTATTAACCTCAACCAGATTTTAGGTCAATTCCTCCATGGCCTTGGTATACTTGGCGAATACTCCGTCACACGCAACCACAACATGTACACTTCCCCAGGCTCGGGAATCCTGTAAGGCACAGGGCTGATGCTGCGGCCATCATGGATTAAGGTTTGACATCACCGAGCCATATCCCAACTTTTGTCGGATCCTTAATCCCATTCCAAGCCCTTTGTAGAAACATCTCCGAGAAGGGGACCTTGAGAGGCTGAAGCATTACAACCTTGGGGCCGCCGCAGGCCGTCGGGCAGCCAAGGAGGATGCACCACACGACAACAGCCAGCTTGGGCGGCTAGGCGGGAGTCGCGGGAGCCATCGACGCCAAGGCACTGTCTCTTTCGCCCGACCTTGACTTTCTCTCTCCTCTGGGCTTTCACGCAGGGGTCATGGAAGCTTCCAACTTCTGTCCAGTGGTCTTACTGCAGGGAACCCCCCACGCCTTCCAACATCGTCATGTATATGGGATATCGGTTGCATTGAATATGAGCAATGATCAGATTCACACGTGGGGTTCTTCCTCTCATTTTTGTGAACAGGCGCGGCGGCGACGTACTCGATAGCTAGAGGTATCAATAGGTACGTAAAGCGCATCTATACGAGCACTCGCTTCTGCTGCTCAGAAGGCACCGCCTCACGGGTACACCTGTACCTCTACGAATCTATATCAACGACGTTTATATACATGGCCGTACCGCAACCGCCCCGTCCTCATCCAAATATGGGTAGCCTGACGCAACAAGGTAAGCGAGATCCAAGTATTCGGACACGCCGCGCGATCGAAGCTCAGAAGTTGTACTGGGATGGAGGACTCCTGGGACCTATCTCAGTGAAAGAGGTACCTATACAGCCACAGAAACTCATCTATAGTAAACTCTCGCGTGCGGGTTAGGAGAGGTTTGATCAATGCTTCACTGCACAAAGGTGTCTTGATCTGCTCGGTGATATCAGATCCTCAATAGTCCCTTCATCGCTTTCACGTTCAAAAAAGGTACAATAGTGTTTCGAGGCGATACATTTCCTCTCCGTGTTGGATGTACACTAAGTAGGCTGACGAGGGCAAAGCTGCAGTGGCGATAGGGGATGAAGTAGGCTGACCCATTTTCATACGACTTTCCCAGTCTTCTACTAATTCCACGTAGTGTTTCTGACATGTCGTTTTAAACTCACGCACCCCTTTCTTGATCTTGGAAGGCTCCCGTCTGTGCCCCCCAGTGGGGCCCGCCCTGGGCCTGGTGGGACGGCATGCCCCGATACCTACAAGTACCTAGCACCTGCAGAGGCACCGCAACCTGCAATGCGGGGAACGAACGATACACAGACAAAGACTGGAACGGTTGCTCTTGCTCACTCGCTGCGTCATCTACCCCTGCCGCCGTTTAACTCACGCGCACGGCAACGACGGGACAACTCAACTCCAAATATTTGGCCTTGGCCATCGACTGAGTGGCAACTTCCGTGAACCGCAACAAAACTTAGTTTCCAACTACTTCGATCAGCCACCACATAGGCTACCTCCCGTCACCAGTCGTTTTTCGACACAACCTCTCAGCATGGCTAAATCGGATTTCGACAACGCCAATCCCACCGTCCTTAGTGTCTCACAACTGCCCAGCAGGAATCTAACGAAGGGCCATGTGAGAAAGGGCCCGGATTCCAAATATGACCACATCTTGTTCCCAAAGCAGTGGTGGGCAGGAAGCTCCCTGAACAGTGACCCATCGGTGTGGACATCAGACGAGGACGAGGACGACGACTTGACCTTGGCGACAGAGGAACCTATTGACGAGCAGGAAATCTATGGTAAGAATTACGCCCCGTTAAGTTGCACGTTTATGGCAAGGCGCAGTCCATGTTTCAACTGCCTGTCTCAGTCCCCTTCGTTCTATTTTTACAAGAAACCCATACTGGTGATCAGACAGCTGATGTCTTGTATTAGACCTGCTATCAACGATATCGGACCCTGAACATCCCGTCACGCTGGGCCAAATCGCCGTCGTCAGACTCGACGACATCCACCTTAGCCCATCACCCGCCGAGCGTCTAGCTCCAAACACTTTGACCAATGTCGAGGTTGACCTTACGCCCACAGTGAACCACTGTTCTCTGGCGACTGTCATTGGTCTTGCCGTCCGTGTCCGACTCGAGAACGCTCTGCCTCCCAACTATCGCATCATCGTCCGCATGAAGGATGGCTCCCATGCCCAGGATGACCAGGTGAACAAGCAGCTGGGAGACAAGGAGAGAGTTGCCGCTGCTTTGGAGAACGACACCCTGAAGGGCATCATCGAGAAGATGTTGGAGACTTGCGTCTGAGTACAGTCCAGATATGGGAGCCCCAGAGGCGTCCATTTCCACCAAATCATTATTCATATTCCGATGGCTTTTCAGGCTTGACCCTACACGACGGTTTATCGTGAGATTATATCAACGGGGTTGCCTTGTTGGTCGCCGACGGCAACGCCATTCTACGTTCAACCCCTCCTCGTCATGGGGCACATGCGTGGCTATGTAGTATCTGGGGAAGCCGTGGATGAATCGATATGACGATGCGAGACATCGGCCAATTCTGATATCTCCCGCCGCCTCTATTGATGTTCAAATTTCTCACTCAGGGCTGAGCACTCTTGTTTCCCATGCCAGTTCAGGGAGACAGGGCCAGCAGCTATCCTAACCCAAGCATCGGGATTGCAAGCTCCAGGGGTTCAAGATTGAAAGGCACGATGTCACCTGGCATTGCATCCCAATCTTGGGTGGCGGTCATGGACGGTTCATGCGGTGAAAGCCCATGTCCCTAGCATTCTACCACGGGCTTAGGTCAATATTCTATACGGCTATCATATGATGGTAGAAAAGGCACCACACCTTACTTCTCTTTTGGTCCTCTTGCATAAACACAATCTTTACTCTTTGTGCGAATCTCACTAACCGCCCACGTCCTCGCCGCCAAGTCCGAGGATCTCTGGACTTCACACTGACGGAGTTGACTTGGTTATTACCGAGCTGACCCATCCACCTAAATACAACAGAATCAACAAAGGTTCAGGAGTTACTTTTCAGGGGTGAATGATAATTTTGGGTTCTGTGATAGGAAGGTCGAAGGGGTTACTATCGAAACACCCCGCCTACTTCCCCCAACACCCGGGGTCTACCACAAATGGTTCATACAACCCATGGCTCATGTAATCGAGTGTCGAGGATGCGGACGTTAGGGACCCCACTTTTTATTGATCGACGGAACCCATGTGCTTCATGAACTGATCTACATGATGTGAACAGAGCCCGTTTGAAAGTTGACGAATTCAATAGACTAGTTACTTATGATTTGCATTCGGGTCCTCTAGTCAAGTGGGTGGGGAAGTGTGGAAAGAACAGAGGCCTCCGATGCCTCTCACAACCTCAAAAGAGCGTGGGGAACTCGAAGGCATCTTGATCCTAACCCTCACAAATCTCGTCGAATGTTTCCAGACCACCACGCCAAGCCCAACACAGAAAGTCTCAACACTTCAACACAACCGACGTTTCAGACGTGACTTTGAACGTCCTGTTCCCAGTTTAGGGTTTAGACCTTTGCGACACAAAGAGGACTAAGTGTGATTACGTTACTACGTAGCTGTTCCTGCCATTGTGCATTAGTGTACACTACCTCCAGGCAGACTAGTGTACTGTAGTGCCTTGAGCCACATGCCAGTGTGAATCCAGTTTTACTGTACACAGTTCCTGTGGAATCTTTACCCACCATCGTACACACTCATCTCCTTTCAATGCTTCCACACTTCTCCACCACTTCACTCATCTTTCTTTACCCAATGGCTAGTGCGGGCACTCATCGATGAACGGCTACTTCCATCCAGCCACATACCTATCGTACACTACTTCGCAGTACGTGTAAGGGAAACAAAACACGAATACTATCACTGCCTCCATACGTCAACGAACTAGTAGCCGTTGAGTTCTTTCCTTTCTAGTTGATGATTGGCACATTCTACAGCCATCCAGGAACACTTGAACGAAAACAGAAGATCGTACTTTTGCTTCGTTATTCGCGTTCAAACAATTGCACCTTTCGGTGAAAATCACCAAAGTCACCACATCCAGTCCAAGTACCAACAAGCCTCCATCGAGTCCGTCCTGCCAGCCTGTCGAGTCTGTCCGCTTCATTTTCAAGAGTTTCCCCATGTCCATCCATGTACACCAGCACCCATATCGCCTTCTATCATCCACTTCTTCAATCTGAGGCTAAAACTACATGATTAAACGATCAGCAAAGGCTGCGCAAAATTGATGTATTTTACCGTACCGGGCCGGGCCGGGAAAGCGCGAACCCATCCCCCCTCCCCTTCCTCTTCCTTCCCCTCAAAGCCGCGGAAAACAAAACCTGGCACTGGACTGGATGGTTTCCATTTCACTGTCCACATCTTTTTGAAAGGTCAACCGAGGAAGTCACGTTTGAGAGGGTCTGACGGAATATCCACACATCCACTCCGGGCTATGAACTACGAAATGCCTACCCACGACTCGGAAGTCAAGACGTGGAGCACACTGTGATTGCCGTAGCTACCTTAGTATTCAGGTAGCATGCAGCTTCGTGGTTCAAGCAGAGGACAACTAATGTACCAAGATAATTTTCGGGTCTTCTCTGGACTCATGCCGTAGTGTACATACATTACTCCATACCAAGCACGCTAGGCGAAGAAAAAGAAGAAGAAAACCGTAAGAGCCAACGATTGATAATGGCGTTAATGCTGAAGAGCGCGATAGGTCATCGTTTGAGCTGCCATGCCACGATATCCAAGATGTAAAGTGACCTTTACGTCTGCTAGGGGACTGTACAACAAGCGGTTATAGGAAGACAGCACTTCGCCTCATAGTCGGCACATACACACACTGCCTGCGTGCGATACATAAGTATTCGAGTATACACTTCCATTGAGTGTTGACTACGCTGGATTCGTACCTTGGTATCACATCTTCCGGAGCGTTTCCCCGGAGCTTTGTCCACGGTGTTTCGGCTTGAACTCGATTACCTTTTCGTGTTCAGTTGGCAGAACACAAAAGGAAAACAAACAAAAGAACAAATGAAAAACGAGAACTCGCGGCAACATGCAAAACTGGTGTGGCCGAGGCTCCTTCCAAGTGACGGATTTATCCGTTTCCTTTCCCTTAACCTACACTGTAGTGTTTCGGTGATGCACATATGCGGTCCCTATCATATTTGCGTAAGGGTTCCACTTGTGACTTTGAGTTGTGACGAGGTTTCTACGAATTTTGATTGTCTTTACCGTACTACACACCTGAAGGGGGCTGTTTCGTTGCTTTACTCTAGTTAGAGCACTTCATCATGAGTGAAAAGACTTTTCGTGACCATCTACCTTGACATTTGAATTGAAACATCTATCTTTCTTTGCTTTTTGATTCCCAGTAAAAGTTTTAAAATGGAACCACACGAACGCCCCCCTTCCACCGGGAATACCTAGACTACCTCTACCCAGGAATTACATTAAACGGGAAGAAAAAACTGACAAGCCACATTCGTCACCTCGCCCACCCATTTTTGTCTGAGTGCTTCACGCCTCACCCAGGGTACCGCTCTCTATCAAGCTCTGGTAAAACTCGGGCTCCAAAAACTTGGCCACGCTGACATCCTCGCTCAAACCCTTGCGCCGCCTCGTCTTCAGCACAAAGTCTCTCGCCGTCGCCTGCGCGTTAGCCATCTGCAGAGGACGCAAGACGATCTCCTTGTCCAGCGGATCACCGGGAACAATGTTCCACCTATCGAAAACTAGACTGACCATGGCCTGGCCGGGCGTGTTGATCCTCAGATCGGTCTCGAAGCCGAAACTGTCGATGACGGGCAGCAGGCCGTTGACGCGGTAGAGCGGGGTGCCGGCAATAGGGCCATCGGACAGGACGTGGCCGCGACGGCGGGCCAGGATGTTGTAGACTGTGCTGACGGTGTCTTGGGGACCGGTCATGGAAACCGAGTACATGGGCTCCATCAGGCGAGGCGAGGCCATCAAGAAGGAACTGTAGCAGGCGCGGCGGGACGTGGGGATGATCTGACCACCGCCCCGGAAGATGGCCTCCTGGGCAAGGGACACGTCGATGAGTCGGAACTTGGTATTGCGTATTGCTGGTTTCACAGAAACAAGTTAGCACCCAGGAGACATGTGAGGGGGGAAAACGTGGATAGCGTGGGAGAAGTGTGCCTAGAAGCGTGACCGAGTAGCTCTCATGAGCCGGGACCGCTGAGCCAACGTTGGCCGAGGTGGTATCCGGAAGGTCCCTCATCGTTCCAGTTTGCAATCTTTTGGGACTCCCCCGCCTGTGAACGCCCAGCCTCCCCTTTGGACCAGGGCATCATGCATTGGCAAGAAAAGGGACCAGAGCATGGGGTGAAGGCTGCAAATGCAGCAATACCCTGCTTTGGAACCTCCTTCCCAGCTGCCACTTTAAGCAGGTCACTGGAGCCCCCATACTGCAGGTCCTTACTGAGGGTGTCAAGTGCGGTCAAACCTGTAGCCGCTAGGAGGTGACTGACTAGGCACGCGGCAGTCGAATGCTAGACGCTCAAAGAAGAGAAAGAAATAACTCACGCTCTTCGCAAAGCGGGCCTTCCCGGACTGCCCAGTTGAAGCCTTGGCGAATAGACTCCTTAACTGTATTAAGTCGCTTCTTGTCAACCTGTTCATCGTGTTAGTCGCAAGGAAGTAGTAGACGGCCCGATTCCGACGATCACGGCAAGAAATTGGGTAAGACGGCAACTGGTGTCCCGACTCTGGAAAAGGAACTCGCAACTGACCTCTGATGGCAAGGTGTCATCCTGCAAGATGTTGGGTCCCATCTCGTCTGGACCGAAAGCCCAGATACTCCTGGCTGCGAGAAGATCCCAGCCATACTTTTCCTCGAAGAACTTGGCGATCTTTCGTACAGGATCCCGAATGCTGACCGCTCCAGACTCGATGTCTTGCGCGATGCCATCCTCCAATGGCTCCGCCACCATGGTAATGGTGTTCTTCTTGTTTGGCGTAATGGCGTAACATTTGGTTGCGGACATGTCCTGTACCGTCTCGCAGAATCGAACCACAGGATCCGATACCCTGACCTCCATATCGGCATAAAGACGGCGTAGGTCATGCAATACACAGTCCATGTATAGCTCGCCGGTTCCAAGAATAATATGCTCTCCCGATTCCTCCACCTTGGTGGTAACTAAGGGGTAGCTCTTGTTGATTTTCCTGATGCCGTCAAGCATCTTGGGTAGTTCGGACGGGTTGATGGGCTCGACAGCAACCTTGACGACGGACTGGGTGAAGTGCGAAATAGGCTTGAAGATGTAGGCGTCCTCATCATCCTCAAACTTCTTTTCCACAATAGTGGCAGTCTTCACGATCGAGTTGTCCACGCCACCCAACAGAACCCAGTTACCAGCGGGCACGCCGTCGGTTGGGATGTTGTATCGTGTTTCGGCGATGAAGACATCGGATATCCTCGCCATGGCCATATCTTCTTCGTCGTCGATGGAATAACCCTCGCCAAGCACGCGGACCTCTGTGCCAGGGCGCGCAATACCGCTCATCACACGGCCAAATGAATAGAAGCTCTTCGCATCGGGAGCGCTGAACAGCTTGGACACGTACAACACAAGCGGGCCATTTTGGTCGCAGTTCAGCATAGACTCAGCAACTTTGCTGTCCAGAGGGCCTGTGTAGTACTGTTGGAGCTTTTGCGTTGCAGCCTCAGCCGGCGATGGGATATGCTGACAGACCATGTCTACAAACCCGGTAGATGGCCCAAAGAACTGTTCGCAAACCAACTTCAACAAGACCTTGGGGTCAGTCTTGTACTGCGATGGTTTGAGCTGAATGCCCAACTTTTCCAAGGTACCCTTCAGTTCTTCCGGACTTTCGCTAATCGTATGCGAGTACAACTTGTAAATCGGCTCCATGATAAAGTTGACAAATGACCTCTTGGCTCCTTCTTCGATAGGTTTCCTGGTGAAAGTTCGCTTTTGCGGGTTGAAGTAGATATCTCCCCAGAGGCGTCTCGCAAACTCTTCCGAGTTGACACCGCCATGGCTGTCCGAGTACATTTTGGCGAATGACTGAAGAGTGAAGCACCAGCCCATGGACGTGCAGGCAAAGAGAACATTTCCCCTCTCTGGACTTAACCTCCTCTCTTCACCCCGGCCTGGGATTGTGTTCTCAATGATAGTGTTGACTTCTTCGATCACATGCTTGAGTTTGTAATAGGCATCGTTTGGCGGCAGCTTGAGCTCGAGAATTAACCGGTCCATCTTGTTGACAATCAGGGTGAGTGGGATGTTCTCCAAAACGGCGTGCTTGACGATCTGTTCTGTGTTGACCTGAACTCCCTCCACAACATCGACCACCAAACAGACACCGTCCACAAGCCTGAGCGAGGCCGCAACTTCGTCAACAAAGTCCACATGACCTGGCGTATCGATCATGTTGAAGAGATGTGATTTTCCTTTTGTTCCTTGGAGGACCAGGCTCATGGGCGAAGCCTTGATGGATAACCCTCGTTCCCGCTCGAGAATGTGAATGTCTGTGTACCGCAGCTGCTCGTCGCGCTTCTTTCCCGTTCGCTTCTCAAGTCTGTCCGCAATGTCGTGCGTCTCCAACACCAACATGTCCATGAATGCTGTCTTTCCGTGGTGTAGATGTCCAGCAAAAGCCACGTTACGAATTTGGTCGGGGAAGTTCATAAGATCGGTCATGAACGTGCGGTCAAAGTATACGGGGGGGAGGTCTGCTTCTTCGATGCTGAACTTCTTTTGCTCGACAGGAGCGATGATCGGCTGTGTTAACGGTTGCGCATCCTCCTCTTGAACCAGAACTTCGACGCCCTCGCCATAGACCTGTGCGGCTGTCGGGTAGTACTGCTTGTCTTCGTGGAGAACAACGGCGTTAGAGGGTCCTTCATCGTCAACATCCATCATCTCCTGGGCCGGAGCTTCTGGAGCTTCCTCTGGGTAGTCATCGTAAACGTAGTTTCCAGCGTCGACGCCATGTTCGGACTCTTCCTCGGAGGCTTCAGCATCTCCGCTACAGATCGATAGTTAGCACCGCCCCACGAGAGAGTGTCAGGAAACAAAAAAGAAGGAAGCCAGCCTCAAAAGAATATGGAGGCTTGGCCAAGTTACAGCCCACGGACAGACCATCCTTCTGCGAAGTGACGACATCATCGAGATAGTATGGTACGTACATAAAGTTTCCGAACTCGTCGTACAGATCGTCGTCCATCGTGTATTGTCGATTATGAATACGCGTTACTCCAAAGCCAATTCGTCTCGAAAAGGTAGCTGTCGCGTTGTTGGAGCAATGGAAAGTTCAAAGATGGTGACTGGGACGTTTGCCGGATTTTCGTCGCTGTCTTTGCGCAAGGCTGATGTCAACCAGTGAAGTCTCGCCGCGGCGCGCAGTGGACCGACCAGCTTCAATCGTGTAGCGCTGGAAACTTAAAAGGCCCTCTGAAGAGGAAAAGGCACAAAGTTTAATGGTAGAGACTAGTGTTTTAGCAGTGTGGCGCTAGCTTCCGGCCTGCATCGACAGAAAGTGGCTGGTGGTGCGCAGATCCACTGCTGCTGCCGCGCTGTCATCCGTCCCTCTCCATTATCAGATCATCTGACAAATTTTTGCGCGCAAGGATGGCACCACGGCAGCAACGAACTTCCAACATGGCACCAGCACGCAAGAAGCACAGATTCCCGCAGCGAACCGCGTCAGAAACGGTTCACGCTGTCGCGCTGTCCCTCAGGGTTCTAAAACTCCCCCAAACTGCCACCAACTCTCCACAACTGCCCCTTGCCCAAGTTGCCACATCCTAGTCGACAAAGACGCGTAAAGAGCAAGTTGCCCCCGGCATCGGACACCACTGTCAAAGTCTGCGAGGGTTCATTCTCGTTCCTGAAGATCGGCGCTTTTCCGGATAAAGACTGATAAGACCTCGCGTCGAAGGCGGTGTGAAGGAAGACCTGAGGTGACAGCGAGGTCCCCTGAGTCCCCAACAATTTCCCCTTTCCTGTCTCTCGTCCAAGAGACAATCCTGGTAGATACGGGCTGAACTTTATTAAAACAACGCTTCCCACCTCTTTACTACCGTCTTACCTTGCTTTACCCGGTTTCGTTCCATAATCTTTAATTTCCAAACCCCTTCTTTCTCCTCAACTCCAAGTTTCCAAGCTAGCCATCATGTCTTCCGGTCTTCCCTCCGTTTACATCGTTTCTGCCGCCAGAACCCCTGTGGGGTCCTTCCTTGGGTAAGCTACCCCGCCATGTCGACTGACCTTCAAGTTCTGGAGCTGTTGTCAGGACGACACAGGAGGGGACGAAGCGCGAACTAAGCGTTGCTAACATCTCTGAACTTGTAGTCAGCTTTCCAGCCTTTCCGCTGTCCAGCTCGGTGCCCATGCCATCAAGTGTACGTTAGAACCAGTCTCGAGAGGAGAGATGTCCTTAGCTAACAGCTCCTGAATTTAGCTGCCGTTGAGCGCGTTCCCGAGATCAAGGCTGAGGATGTTGAGGAGGTCTTCTTTGGCAATGTCCTTTCCGCTGGGTATGTAGCCATGGATTCCTTTGTGCGCTACGAACGCGCCGCCGCGATTCGATTCTGGAACAACACAATGCTAACCAGATGTCTTTATCCTCCAGTGTCGGTCAGGCTCCTGCCCGCCAGTGCGCCCTGAAGGCCGGTCTCTCGAACAAGGTTGTCGCCACCACCGTCAACAAGGTGTGCGCTTCCGGCATGAAGGCCATCATCCTTGGCGCCCAGACCATCATGACTGGCAATGCCGACATCGTTGTCGCCGGCGGCACCGAGAGCATGTCCAACGTCCCCCATTATATGCAGAACCTCCGCACCGGCGTCAAGTACGGCGACGGCGGTCTTGTCGACGGTATCCAGGCCGACGGTCTCCGTGATGCCTATGGCAAGGAGCTCATGGGTGTCCAGGCCGAGCTCTGCGCCAAGGACCATGAGCTGAGCCGTGAGGCCCAGGACGAGTATGCCATCAACTCCTACCAGAAGGCCCAAACCGCCACCGAGGCTGGTCTGTTCAAGGAGATTGCCCCTATCGAGGTCCCCGGTGGCCGCGGCAAGCCTGCCATCAAGATTGACCGTGATGAGGAGGTCAAGAACCTCAACATCGAGAAGCTCAAGTCCGCCCGCACCGTCTTCCAAGCCAAGGACGGTACCGTCACTGCTCCCAACGCCTCCCCTATCAACGATGGCGCCGCTGCTGTTGTTCTTGTCTCCGAGGCTAAGCTTAAGGAGCTTGGTATCAAGCCCATCGCCAAGATCCTTGGCTGGGGCGATGCCGCTCACGAGCCCGAGCGCTTCACCACTGCCCCGGCTGTCGCCATTCCCAAGGCCATCAAGCATGCCGGTATCAAGGAGGAGGACGTTGACTTCTACGAGATCAACGAGGCCTTCTCTGTTGTCGCCCTCGCCAACATGAAGATCCTTGGCCTCGAGCCCGAGAAGGTCAATGTGTACGGTGGCTCCGTTGCCATCGGCCACCCTCTTGGCTGCTCCGGTGCTCGTGTTGTCACCACCCTCACCTCCGTCTTGGCTGAGAGAAAGGCCAAGATTGGCTGCGCTGGTATCTGCAACGGTGGCGGTGGTGCTTCTGCCATCGTTATCGAAAACTTGCAGTAAGTGGCTGGCGCTTGTGTCTCGATCGTTCTATATACCCACATATTTTTCCACATGGCTCGCGGGGCGGAGTTTGGGAGAAACGAAAAAGCATATATGCCTTGTGATTACCACATAAGGATGACATTCTAATAAAAAGTTTTGATGATTGATGATAGATCCACAGCCAGCTTGCCCTTCGCTAA